>CAUYPK010089071.1:0-23651 GCA_963574355.1 Loris lydekkerianus
CTGGGAAAATGCCAGGAAGGCTATGTTGAATATTGGGATGAAAATGTGTCAAATGGTTTATGAAGCTAGTATATGATGCCCCATGATCATATCAATGTACACAGCTATGATTTAATAAAAAAATAAAGAAAAAAAAAATAAAAAATAAAAAATAAAAAGAATAGAGGCAGTGCTGTTGACAAGAACCCAGCTTCTAGTCAGTTTATTTTCAAAGTGGGAACACTGGCATAGGTTAGAGGATGTGAGACGCAGGGAGGAGTCAAAGAAGACATCTGGGATTAGGGTAAGTTGGGGGCAGTACCTGTGGACAGGCTCACAGGGTGATGGATGCTGGAGATGGCGCTTGAGGCCCATGGACCTGCAGGTTGGGCACTTGGATAAATGCATCTGACCTTCAGAAGAGAGTCCCAGATGAGTTCTGTATTTCCAATACAGGTGTGTATTACTCTGATGTGCAGAATAAATAGGGTTTTAATACAATTGCATATTCTCAATCATTAGTCGCTAGAGGCCAATAAACATTAATACATTTTCTCCTATTTGGCAGTCTTAAAAGTAAGGATTAAAGCAAGTCTGATAAATCTGTGGAGACAACTGAGCTAGAGAGGCAGATGTTCTCAGCCAGGGGGATACTTGTCATCAGAGGGGGTTTTGACGGGGCCGCTGTCCCCCCACCAGGAACCACTACACGTGATGAGATTTGAACACCAACACATTCAAAATGAGTGAAAAGGTTGTTCTTTACTTACCTTAGGCCACTATTTACTTACTGTATTGCCCAAATGGTAAGCAAAATATCCCTCTCATTCCTATGTGAGTCAAGGTGCACATCAGCGTGTACCAAGGGAACACGGCCAAGGGTGGTGCTTTTGTCCTTGAGACAGACAGAGCAAGGTCAGGGTGTTGGCTCCCTGTGGTCCCCCTCTTCGCCTGGTTACAGTTTGCTGAAGAAAACACCTGGTGTGGAGGGCAGATGGCACGCTGCCAAGGGTGCCACTTGCAGGGGGTGGATTCCCTGAGCGACCCGTTAGAGGGCAAGTTAAACCCGAGTCAGGACAGGAGGGGCTGACGGGAAAGGCTCCACAACTACAGTGCGATTTGTGGCGTGTTGGTGCCGAAGGAAGGATGAGCTCGAATTGCACCAGACAGTGTCCTGAGAACAGTCACCCAGGCCAGGCCACTCTGCACCTGAGCCACCTCCTGCAGCCGTGAATAGCAGCCTGCTCTGCACTGCTCACTGTCCCTGTAACGATCGATGTGTCCTGCAGAGGCTCCAGGACCACCAGCACCCTCCGTACCTGTCATGAAGGGGGGAGGACGGAGGTGGGCTCAGAGCCCGCAGGGTCCCCAAGCGCCCTTCTCTCAGCAACCTGCAGGAAGTCTCCCATGGCTGACACGGAAGAGAACGGTGCAGTGACTCATTGTATCCACCAGGTGGCTCTGTGATCCCAGTCACAAGGCTCACAGGTACACAAGGATCAGAGGGACAAAAGCAGAAGCTGTCTTGGTAAAATTAACTTTGTTTTTCTCAAATTCTTGAAAGGTCCCAGCAAGCATGTAAGTCACATCCTATATGTGCTGGCCTGCTTTTCACTGGCAGAAGCTCTCGTGTGTGTGAATATTCTGAGTACAGAAAGACGTGCAGATTGCAGCAAAGTAAAGCACTATGGGAGTTGTGATGTGGCACCCGTGTCAAGGGACAGACACCAAACCCAAGAAACCACACAGCGTACTGATCACTGCTCTGGACTTGCAAATGTGATATGTGTAATAAACAACTACCCTAATTGTGTCCGACTTTTCTTAGTAGCAGAAAAATCTGTTTTCAGGTGAAATCTCCCCTGCCCCTGAGTGCACCATTCATAGAGCTGCTGCTGGGACTGGCGTGGGCAGCGGCCTGGGCCCCTGCCACAAAATGTGTGTTTGGAGTAAAAACTAAATCTGTTCAATGTCCAAGGTAATTTTTTAAAATAAAATCTAATCTTGAAAAATACACGTTATTTCATAATCCAAAGCACCCGGGCCTGGGAGCAGGAGGTGTTTCCATTTCTATAAGTAGACAGGGGGCATCAGACGGTCTGTTCCACAGCCCAGCCTTGGCCAACACGGTCACAGATTTGCACCTGGAAGCGAACTCGGGAATTCGGTTCTCTGTGCCAGTCAGTGAGGCTATAAACAGACAGCTCTTCTTTCACGGTCTCTCCAGTCCTCTCACTGCCCTGATGCCTGCCCTTCCAGTGCTGCACAATGCATGAAGTCCACCCTGGTCCTATCCATCCTGCACATGCAGTTGACCCTGAAACACCATCTTTGTCACATCAGCCCCTTGCTTAGATGTCTTTGGTGCTTCCCGCCCCCAGGAGAAGGTTCCGCCTCCCAGGGCTAGGCTGACTACTGACCGCATGGCCCACTGCACAGTCCCACAAGTGCCCATCCTGCTTATCTGGCCATGACCGCACGGGTGGAAAGCCGCCCATGGAGACACAGCCAGAAGAAGGGGACCTGAGTCTGGGCTGTCTCCAGAGGACAGCTGCCTCAGTCAGGTGGAGACCCAGTGAATCTCTGCATGGTTCTCCAGGAGACCAAGGCTGAGAGGTGAGACAGAATAGAAGAGGGAGTGCAGGCAGGAGAGGGTAACCAAGGGGAGCGGCCACGGGGAAGATCTAGGATAGGATAGAGCTGCCCCTCTGAAGGTGTGTGGCAGGTCAGCCTACCAACAGAAATGAGCAGCTAAGTAGAGAAGCCAGGTGCTCTGGGAGACAGATGTGACCAGAGAGACCTGTGACAGCACAGCTGGAAGATATGCCTGAGTTGCAGGGAATTGCTGGAGGCCCCGAGGCTGGGCTGAAAGGGCTGCAGTGCCGCCTCCAGGCCTCAGAAGGAAGATGCTGGCCCCTGGACCGAGGACGGGGCTGTCTCAGTGACCCACGCTTGCTCACCCCTGTGGCTGGCCTCATGCTGTTTCCCAGCCTCACATCCTGCTCTTACCTATCTCTCCACAACCCTTCTCCACATCCAAACCCAATTAAAACCCTACAGCCTTGGTAAGGCCACACCTATAGTAACCCTTCTCCTCAGTGGAAACTTCTAGCATGCCACAAGCCATAGATACATTGCACACGAAATACACTGCATTACTGCTTTCGGAAAGGAGTTACTAATAAATTTTGTATAACTACATGGGATATTTTAGGACCATCCTCAGACCTATGAGGGAGGTACACATTTAAGGATTATCAGGCTCAACATGAAATCTGATCTCTGGGTTTCATTCTCACATCAGCCTCTCTAAATGGGGTAAAAGCAGGGCCGAGTTCTGTGACCTGGGGGTTCTGTGGTAAAGAATGAGCAGTGAGTCTACAAAAAGGAAGACCAGGAAAGCCTGGATTCGGTGAAGGAGGCAGAGAAGCATGTTTTAGTGAGCAGACCATCGACAGTGTTCAGTTTAAAGATAGATGAAGAAAACTGAGAATTTCAACGAAAGGCCACTGGGCCTCATTGCATTCAAATTTGCTTCATATATAAAATAGTGTCAGTATAATAGAGGGGGTATCTACGTGCTGAGGCTTTGAGGGGAGACAGACACACAGAAATATGAGTCCGTATCTGGAGACCACCTGTTGAAGTGTGCAACAAAAGGAAAAATGCAAAGGGTAGATACCCAACTGGCTAAGTGCAGTTCTGGTAAAGATAAAGAATTATATCTGCAATGGAAGTACACCGTCATTTGTGTAACCTCTGAAGGTCCCATTACACTGTAGCGTCATCTCAGTTCAGGGTGTTAGCCTCAGCTTTTCAAGTAGAAATCCAACTTCTTCGATGAGCCTGGCACTGATCTGATCCCAGACAATGATTCACATTAAATAAATTCATAAGAGTTAGATGTAGAAACAGAATATCCCTTTATTCAATTTTGATAACATGAGTCATCAGGAAAGTGCAATTAAAACTACAGTGAGATTCCTCTGCAAACACACCAAAATGGCTAATATTTAACACACCAACAGTACCAAGTGTTGGCAAGAATGTGGATTGATTTGATCTCTGCTGGTGGGAATGTAAATTGCCACATCCACTTTGGAAAACTGTCAGGAGCTTCTAAAGCAAAACACATGCCCACTGTATGACTCAGGAATTAAATCAGCTCGTATACAACACATGGAGAAATGAATGTTTCTGCCCATCAAATCACAGGTGCCAGAATGGGCACAGCAGCAAGAACAGATGAAGCAAATCGTAATGTACTGGCTACATCGTACTGCGAAAAGCAAACAGCCACCACCTCCAGCCACGAGGAGGAATCACACAGCAAAAAAAGCCACACACAGGATGAATGGTGGGGAGGTGCTTCCAGTGTCCTGGAAATGGCCCTTGGTTTATATCTAGACTCGATAACACAAGTGAACACATTTCTAAAATTCGGGAAGCTATTCACAAGAACAGTACACTTGACAATCTGTGAAAAATATTAAAAAAAAAACTAAAAGAAAAAAAGCTTAATCAGATAAGTGGAAGTTGCAGAGTGAAGCAAAATTCCCAAAAAGGCCTGTTTTTTCAAAGAAAACAGAGTAACGGAACTTCAAACAGATGAACCACAGAACCTTCCAGCTGGATTGGAAGCCCTTCCTGGCAGAAGCTATTTCTCATCTAATGCAGTGTTCCAATGCCCAGGAGAGTTTTGGAACATGGGACACACTTAATACACTGTTAATTAGTATAATAAACAGGATTAATAAGCCAAAGCTGGTCTAAAGGAATGTCTCAAAGGAGCAGCATTTTGAGATTAAGACATGTGTGTAAACCAACAGAAGAAGCAACAGCAAAATAGGACTTTTGGTAGCACGCTTTCTGCGAGCGCTCTCTCTCCCTCTCCCCGCTGGAGAAATCAAAATCTTTATTTTGATTAAGCACCGTATTGTTTGTGATGGAATTGAAGCTAATATTTGTGCCTCAAATATAGTTTGTTTCAATTTTTATAAATCCGACACTTTTGGTTAAACCTCACACACTAGTTTTAATTCAGCTAGAAAATCCTGGGTTTGTGCCAAAAATTGACGCTACCAAAATGAACAACAGTAAACTGAAAGTGCTGTGGGCGATAGATAAAGTTTGTCTACAGTCTCAAACTTGGACTTGGTGAAACCTGCCTAGCAGGATAACTGTGGAAACTTGGATGGCAAATCCTCCCAGGTTGCCAGATTCAGTCTGTTACAGAAAATGGTTATTTAACCCAGGACAGGTAGAATGAAATCCACGGTAAGTCCTCCCACACACTGCTGCTTAGAGAAACAACATCACAGCTAATGACACAGCATGGTTACAACAGCTTTATGCACTCAGCTACCGCACAGTCATATGCAAAGGACTCTGCTACATTTTATCAGTGGCCTTCCAGCTTCCCAGCTTCCAGCATCTGCACTGTGAACACCCATAAAGCACACCTCTACAGTCAGCTCTGGACATGAGGGACAGGGGCGCCTACAGCAAACAAATGGTCTCATCTCACTGAAAAGGAGCATGAACTCTTGGTGCTCCTTGGTGACACTTGGTGGTGTCCCCTGAAGTAGACCTCATCCAGAAAAGCGGGGGCATGGCAGGACCAATTAGCGCTGCCTGCAGGAGGAATCAGAGAGCGGGGTGGGGGAGAGCACCACCTCTGGTCATCCCTGGTAGTGCAGAGAGGGCGTGGCTGGCACCTGCTGGCGGCTTCCACACAGAGGCATCTGCAGAGGAGGTGGTGGCGGGTGCTGTGTGGCCTCTCAAGGTTCCTTCACCACTGCAGAGTCCTTTCATCAGCTTTCAAGTAGAAGATTCCATGTGTGCATGTGTGTGTGTGTGTGTGTGTGTGTGTGGTTAAACCCAACACTAATTTGTTTAAGGAAAAGGATTCCCATTTAATCAAATTTACAAGAGACAAATGGAAAAACCAAATATAGACGACTTCTTCTTTTTCTTTTTTTTTTTTTTTTTTTTTTTTTTGCAGTTTTTGGCTGGAGCTGGGTTTGAACCCACCACCTCTGGTATATGGGGCCAGTGCCCTACTCCTTGAGCCACAGGCACTGCCCTCAGATATAGACTTCTTAATTATGATGAGATGTATCAATATCGAGAAGGGATATTAATCATATTCATAAAGAATATGCTTTGCTCCTATTGGAAAGTCTACACAGAAAACAAATTACTGCCAGAAAAATGGAATCAGAGACAGTTGGTCAGTCTGGAGGCTGAGATCCTGAGCGTGC
This sequence comes from Loris lydekkerianus, assembly GCA_963574355.1. Taxonomy (NCBI): domain Eukaryota; kingdom Metazoa; phylum Chordata; class Mammalia; order Primates; family Lorisidae; genus Loris; species Loris lydekkerianus. Next base: position 6,243 of record CAUYPK010089071.1, read on the forward strand.
TGATCAGGACGCCCTGTCTTCTGTACAGAGCTGGAGAAATCTACCCAAGTCTGACTCCCTGGCAGCCCTCTTATAGACCAGGAAGGGCATACTGGCTGCTTCTGCTAACCCTTTGTGCACAGAACGTAATGGCCCCAGATTCTTGTACATCCAGACATCTTGTCCATCCTTTAGGGCATTTTCTGCAGACACTCAGGCCCACCCATTACGCGCTGATTTTACTTGCTGAACTATCAGGATGTATAACTTGCAAATGCTTCAGCACACCTCCCAATAGCAGCACCTCTACCTACCCACAAGCTCAGGTACAATTGGACACTAACTGGCTCTGTGATCTTGGGCAAGTTAATTGGCCTTTTTGGACCCAAGCTATCTAATCTACAAACTTTTAGCATATATGGAAGGAATTAGACAAAGTGGCTTCTTGAGATTACATCCAACCCCAGGGGAAATAAGCCTAACACCCCAAGATTCACACATAGAGCTGGGATTTGCACAGAGACCACTAAAGCTGTCGCCAAGCCTCTTCTCAGAACAATTCCCCGAGTTTTCTGCTCAGACTCTCATTAGCAGTCAGTTAAATCACTGCAGGTGAAGAAATACGACTCTCGTCATATAATGGTTCCTTACATTAGTTTGGCAATTTAGAGTCTACAAAACTTTTCTGCTTCATAATAATTAAATAAGTTACTCATTATTACTTCTCCCTATTTTACCAGTTTTAATGATGTGCTCTGGTTTCTAGCCCCTGTAATTACAAGCCGTGCATCAAACCAGGAGAATTCTGACTTCAGATCCAGAGCTTTGGCAGCAAACATGGTGCATACCCTTCACAACTATTTGCCTTTCTACCCTCTACAGACAATTGCAGCCCCATTTGCTCCTCTAACACTGCTTTAATCAGTATCACCCATATACGCAGCAAGGAAGAGTTAAACACCAAACATGCACAACAGACCTCAGGGTCCATTCCCCGTGTGCAACCCAGAAGTGGGACTGCTCTGTGCTGGGGAAAAACTCGCTAATGGAATGAGGAATTGCTGCAGCAGCCCTGGAGTACCTGGAGTTTCCAGAAGGGAAGGATGCCAAGGGGAACTCGATGCGAGGGAACCCATACGTTCTTCCTCAGGGACTGAAACCCAACACCTGCCTTCACAAGGTGTGCTGGTCCTTCCCCTATTTGGGAAGTACTATCATAGCTCAGACTTGAAACTCGAGAGCCCTGCTGCTAGGCAGACTGTATCGTGTGTCGTGAGAACATCAGATCCAGAGACACTCGGAGCACTTATGTGCCCATTATTCTGTGAGGCCCAATTTAACCAATCTCTGAGGTGGAGACCACGGGCCTGAGGGCAGCTCCCTTGTGGTCAGAGAAACCCAACCCGGAAGTGTTGCCCGGCAGGCGTAGCTGAAGCAAGATGCAGGATTGAGAACGTTTTCCTCTTTTTTACTTATCATCAATGTAAACTGATTGGTCAATTAATAACTACTTCCATGCAATCAAATTGATTTCTCTTGTCTTTGGAAATGTGCCTGAATGGCATCTGAGAAAGAAGAACAGGGTTTAATTACTGTATCTTGGAGCAGAGAAGCCAGAGTTATCTACACTCTGATGTCTTCTCCGGTTCCTTCCACAGAAAGGAACAGAGAGTTTGTAACATGTAACATGTGCCCATTTACAAATACACATATGAAATAAAATCTACATTTAACAAGTGATAATGAAGAATCTCTTATAGTGACACATGAGTACCAGATTTCCATTTGAAAAGAATTGGTTCCCGAGTACTCCCTAGGTCGTAATCGTAACATCCAATTTCTTTTTACAGGACAGGAGATGATTGCCAAGACCAGGCTTCGTCTGACACACTAGTGAGGTCTGGGCTGGGAAAATCTTCTCATTCAGTGTGCACTCAGGACAGAAGCTGTGGAAACAAGACAGATCTCAGGAACCATCACTTGCAGGGCTCTTTTCTTTTTACCTTTAGTTTTCAAAGTAAAAAGGGGTTTGCCTACTTTCTCATTTGTTAACATTTTGAAGAAAATGCTTTATTTGTATTCACATAAAGGAATACAAAGCAAACATATCATAGCTAAATGTTCATTATAACCTTATTTTTCTTTCACTTAACTTTTTTTTTTTTTTTTTTTGGATATAAAATATGAATCTGTCACCCGGGGTGGAGTGCAGTGGTATTGTAGCTCCCAGCAACCTCAAACTCCTGAGCAAAAGTGATTTTCTTGCCTCAGCCTCCCACTTAGGTGGCCCTACTTGTTGACTAGTTTTTCTGTTTTTAGTAGGGATGAAATCCCACTCTTCCTCAGGCTGGTCTTAAACTCCTGATCTCAAGCAATCCACCTTCCTTGGCCCCCCAGAGTGCTAGGATTACTAACATGAGCCACCATTTCCAACGGGGCACATGAGGCCTTGCTGTGCTGGGCACCTGTAGTCCCAGTTACTGGGGAGGCTGAGGCAGGAGGATCACTTAAGCCCAGGAGTTTGAGGTTGCTGGGAGCCAGGCTGAGGCCACAGCCCTCTAGACTAGGCAACAGAGAAAGACTACAGGAGGAAAAAAAAGTGAAGAAGTACATATACTTCTCAAATGATATTTTAAAATAATTTTAACTATCTTTAATTTTGTGAGAAAAGATACACATGTATGATGTGTGTGTATCATGTATCAAACAATATAATGATTTTTTTTCTTTTGAGACAGAGTCTCACTTATATTACCCTCAGTAGAGTGTCGTGGCATCACACAGCTCACAGCAACCTCAAACTCCTGGGCTTAAGCGATTCTCTTGCCTCAGCCTTCCAAGTAGCCGGGACCTGTACAGAGGCCTGCCACAGCACCCGGCTATTTTTTATTGTTGTTGTTGTAGTAGTTGTCATTGCTGTCTAGCAGGCCCAAGCCAGGCTCAAACCCACCAGCCTCGGTGCATGTGGCTGGCACGGCAACCACTGTGCTACGGACACCGAGCCAATATAATAATTTTTAAAAGCTTAAAACTCCTGCAAGTATCATCACCAGAACTAAGCGTTGTCAACAATTTTGTTGAATTACCTGCATTTTATGTGTCTGCACTTCTCTGTGTGTACACAGCTAGGGTCAAACCTTTCCAAGTTATAGAAGACGCAGAATAGACGTAATATCATTAAAATAATTTAATGGAAGAGTTCTGCATGCAAAAAGTCTTATTAAATGCCCAGATACCTGGGCAGTAACATTACTTTGACGCTAACACATATGATTTCAGCTCAGATTCTAATGGCATATGCAAAATTTTCTAATGGGAATTTATTATTGAGGCCATAACCCAGTGGTTTTCAACCTGTGTGCCATAGTACTGTGAGAGGATGTTCGGTTTGCCTTGAAAATTTTTAAAGATCTTTAATGAAATTATTTTCAAAAGGAGTTCAAAGCACAGTAAGTATATTCTTTTTTTTACTCTTTTTTAATCAATAATTCAAATAATTATTGATAAAATAATTTAAATTATTGATAAAAAAGAAAAAAAAAGAATATACTTACTATGTTTTGAACTTCTTTTGGAAGTTTAGCTAAAGTTCAAATATGCCCTGAGATAAAAAAAGATTGAAAAACACTTCTATTTAACATAACACAACCATTTCCTATCTGCAGTTGTTTGAAGAAGTTGTTTAGATGTTATGTTAGATATAAATAGTGTACAGAAAGGGAAGAAACTAATATTCCTCAGAAATGTACATGTAGGTATAATTGACTAGTATTATTAGTGACGTAAAAATACCAGCCAGCACCTCAGCTGCAGGTGAAGGTTCTGCCCTCGCCCTACAGCTGACTGCTGCTACTTTACAGACCACTTTCTCCTAGAAGAGCGGCCTAAATCTACAGCCAAGCCTCCTCAGCCCCCTTTCCAGGTGTCCTCTCCCTTTCGAGAGGCAGAGAAGAATTGTTACCATTTGTGTTCATTTCTGCTGGTTTCAGTGACACCTGCAGTGGAGAGAGAACTTGGCACGCCTCCCCTAGGTGAACACTTGCAGTTTTCCAGCTCACCAGATGCACAGCGGAGGCGCAGTGCTGGAAGAGGGCAGACTTTAAGGCTGCTGACTGCAAATGTAGTTGAGAAATGCAAATTCTGCACGGCTCAGGTGCTGGCCTAATCCACATGTTGATGCATTTTTGTTATTGTTTTTTACTATTATTATTATTAAATCATAGCTGTGTACATTAATGCGATCATGGGGCACCATACACTGGTTTTATAGACCGTTCGACACATTTTCATCACACTGGTTAACCAGCCTTCCAGGCATTTTCTTACTTATTGTGTTAAGACATTTACAGTCTACATTTACTAAGTTTCACATACACCCTTGTAAGATGCACCGCAGTATCTCAAGAATGTTGATGCATTTTTGTACAATCCATCTAAATACATATAACTCGGGACTCGCCCTTTGTATGAGGGAAGTAAAAGACTGTGCACACCGCTCACCTTAGGTGGCGATCACTTCCAAGAGCTCCTTATCCCCGGTTGGAGCCTCCCTGGCCTCAGATGAGCAGGCTTCTCCCTTGAGACAGGAGGACGCAGCCAGCAGATCCCTGAGCCCCCGGACCATTAACACCTGTCAGATGGCAGAGTACCTAAAACAAAGGACTTTTGTGAGTCGGTTAGCACCATCCGTGAAATGCCCCTCACAGCTGCCGTCCACGTTCTATTTTGCTCCCTCCATGGAAAGCGGGGGAAAAGGGGGTGCTGAGATGGTTATCAGGCAACTGAGCAAAATATCCTTGTTTTCCCTTCTGTTCAAGGTGAGAAGGCGGCATCTCCACAGTTAGACAGGGCGGAGGGTCACCACAGGGGGTGCAGGAGATCACCAGAAAGTGTCTTTTACCTCTCCGGTTAACTGAAGGTTGACAGGGGCTCCCTCTTCGCCCCATTGGCAGGAAAATCGGTGTTTAGAATTGCACCATTTTATGCCATCTGGTTTAATGATGACAACTGATTAAAAAAATCAGACATGGAACAGTGTGCTGTTCAATGATTTAAAAAAAAAAAATAGGAGAAGATACACAGCTGCGTATTTGGCTATTTTGTCAAAATCTGAGAAAATATTTACTTTTCACACTGGCCCACATGGCTAATGACTATTTGTTTTCCTTCTTCTGGTGTGTTCCTCTCTGTGAGTTGACAAGTTTCAACATAACACAATCACAGAACCGGCAAACACCAGACCATGTAACACAGGCACAAAGGCCTAAGATCGTAAGGCATAATCTACTGTAACGTGGAACACCACATTTACACCTTACCAGAAAGATCAGAAGTTACCATTTCAAAGGTCTTTATTAGAGAGGAAACTTCACCGCCTCTTTTGACAAACTTTACAGTCAGAAAATCCATCATTCCATTCTGGAAATAATTTACACTTTCCACCAAGTTCTGGGGCAAAGCTTTTCTGCCCTTCAAGTTAAACACATCCAGTTTGTTAATTATTTCTGATGGAGGAATTTCGTGATACGCGAATTATGTTTCAGTGAACAGAAAGGGCTCCCGGGGCACACGTGCACCTTCCTCCTGTAAGCAGGCATGTGTGCCCTACTTCATTTGGCTTTTTTCTCGGCATTTTTTATGTTTATAATTTTACTTTTTATCTGTTGGCATTTACTTTACATGACCTTTAAGAACAGATTTCGTTTTGGTTGGCTTTGTTATTTATTTTCCATGCCATTGATAAAGTCAGACTCCTTTGGTGAGTGCCCCTGCGGGAAGTTTGCTCCTTCCAGACTAACCTTGCGATGCTGCTGAATTATCCATGCCTCCCCTGCCTCCCTCCGATGAGTCTCAAGCCCTGTAAAGTCCTGGGTAACTAGCACTGTCCACGCTTACCAGACACCACTTGCTCTCTGGGGCTACTGTCTTTCCCTTCACTCCCCGTCAGTTGGAAAACTGCTGAAGAACAGAAAAGGTTTTCTACTTCCTTTATGATCTCTCTTTCCCTTAAGATTGTTCTCTACCCACAAGTCCAGTCCACACAACGTTGCAGAATCGTGGGAGCCACGTTTGCCAAGGTCAGGCTGAATTGTCCTAGAGCCCGATCTGTCCCCACCTGGCTCTGAGTCAGCTGCAAAGGCAGGAAGCGGGCTTTCCATTCCGTCTCACCCGGTCATTGATAAAGCTTTTAAACAATACCAGGGCCCTGCCCAGCCGCTGGAGGACACCTGTTCTCTTACTCCAGGCGTCACCGATCCCTAGATAGCTGCTATGGGCACAGACTCCCTGCTGTGTACTGTGATGCCTGCCGCGGGTTTTCCTCTTGAAACTTAATGGATCTGGATATAATGACTTGTCCCGTGCTGTTTCATAACCAAGCTACAAGCACAATTATAGTGATAGACCAATATTTAATGAAAGGTTAAGTCATTTGCTACATAGAATAAAGACTATGGAGGACTCATAAATGTGTCTTGCAGGTAAAAGAAAATAAAACGATCACCAAGCAGTGTTGAGTAGCAGCTTCACGCTCTGATTATCCCCAAGCCCCCAAGGCGGAGCAGCAGGATACGGGGACGTCAGGACGTCATGACGCCACGACATCATGACGCCGCGACATCATGACGTCATGATTACCTCTCAAGGGTGGCACTGAATTGATAGCTTTCACTAACAGTCTCTCTCTTCACTCCTCTCTGTGCTAGTTTTTCATATTTGATATTGTTTTATATCTGACAGCTTGTAATTCAAACATTTCTGATTCAATAGCATTCTTTTTTTTTTTTTTTTTCAGTTAAAATTCCTACCTTAAAATAATCTAGACCACAAAAGAAACTCAAAGTGAAAAGTTAGGTCCTAAGAATGAGTGTAGCCTAAACAATATCATGGAACGTCTATTTTTACTGTATGGGGGACTCACGCAGTGGCACACACTGGGTTGGGATCTGTGAGTGGTCATGCTGGGGGATTCCCAGCCCCTGAAGGTACTTCTCGGCCCCTCTTGGAAAAACTTCCTCAGAGATTCCTTCCTTCACTGAGAGCTGCCTCCCTGAGGTCTGGGGCACACCTGCCTGACACATTGCCACCACCTGGAGTAATTATAGGGGCTGGCACTCAGGTCCCAAGTGTTCCCTCACCTGTGATGTGAACTTAGACAATTATTAAAATCCCCAGTGTCTCCATCAATAAAATTATAAAATGAATGCGACATTGTGTAAAAATTTTGAAGGTTTTAAGAAAGCCTATGTGTGTGTGTGTGTGTGTGTGTGTGTGTGTGTATATATAATATCTTTTTTTTTTTTTTTTTTGAGACAGAGTCTCACTCTATCACCCTGGTTAGAGTGCTGTAGCATCACAGCTCACAGCAACCTGAAAATCCTGGGTTCAAACAGTCCTCTTCCCTCAGCTTCCCGATTATCAGAGACTACAGGTGTGCACAATACCCAGCTAGTTTTTCTTCTATTTTTAGTAGAGGCAGGGTTTTGCTCTTGATCAGGCTGGTCTTGAACTCCTGAGCTCAAGGGAGTTCCCACCTCGGCCTCCCAGAGTGCTGGGATCACAGGCATAAGCCACTGTACCCGGCCAGCTAAGTTTTTAAAACACTTAGAATATTGTTGGTCACATAGTGAAGTCAGCTTTAAAAATTCTACAAGTTAGCCGGGGGTTGTGGCAAGCCCCTGTAGTCCCAGCTACTCAGGAGGCTGAGGCAAGAAAATTGGCTAAGCCTGAGAGCTAGAGGCTCACAGGCTAAGCTGTGAGCCATGACACCACAGCACTCTACGGAGGCTGACAAAGTGAAACTCTGTCTCTAAAAAAAAAAAAAAAAAAAAAAAACTCTACAAGTCTAATTATGATAAAACATCAGATAAGCCTGAATTGATGGACATTCTAGCTGTCACAGAAGAGATGATGGTGACATGCCAACTAAGTGCAGAAAGGGACCTGGATTGGATCCTGGAACAGAAAAAGAACACCAGTGGGAACACTGGTGACTTTTAAATAAATTCTGCTGCTTAATCACTGACGTTATACCATGTCAATTTCGGGGGTTTGATCGTGGTGCCTTTGTTAGGTAAGGCTGAGATATTAATGTTGAGAAAGTTCTTTGTCTTCCTTGCTTGCCACGTTCCAAGAGTTAACAGGTATTTCTTGTGAGCTCCACAAGAACTCTTTGTGCTATTTTGGCAACTTGTCTGTAAGCCTAAAAATAATTTGAAAACATTTCAGACTATTGTTTTAATATAAAATAAACTCTTACAATTCAATTTAGTTTTTTAAAAAAAATCAGACTCCGTGAGTATAATGTACTACTTCTTCCTGTTCTTGATGCCTTGTTTAACCTTCATTTCATTTTAAACACATGCAATTTAGAGAGGGCAGAGGGGAAGAGAGTCCCGCATGCTGGTCTCCACCTGCCCTGCTCTTCCCACAGGCAGGAGCCTGTCAGAGGGGAGGGAGGAGGGCATGGGGGAAATAGGGGATGGGTCTCCCACAGAGGTGCCCAGGTGGGAAGAGGGATGGGCCTAAGGAGCAGAAACCTGTTACCCCTTTAACAAGATGGCCGGCAGGTTCACAGGTGCACAGGCACGTCAGGTGAGAGATTAGGAGGAGTGAGAAAACGCTGTTCTGATTGCTTATGTTTCCCCGGGAAAGTGATGACCAGGATCGTCACCAGCTATATTAATTGGAGGTGTTCAGAGAAATAGAACTGATAGTAGGTACAGAGGGAGAGAGAGAGAGAGAGAGAGCCAGAGAGAGAGAGAGAGAGCGAGAGACAGAGAGAGAGACAGAGAGATTGATTTATTATGGGAATTGGCTCCTATGGTTAGGAAGGGAAGTCCCATGATCTGCTGTGTGGAAGCTGCAGCCCCAGGAAAGGAAGTGGTGTAATTCAGACCAAGCCCAAAGGCTTGAGAAAAGCTGGGGGAGGAGGGATGGCATAAGGCTGAGCCCTAAGAACCAGAAGCTCTGATGTCCAAGGACAAGAGAAGATGATGTCCCCGCTCAAACAGGGAGACAGAGACAGAGAAAATCTATCTTTTCTCCATTGCTTTTTTGTTCTACCCAGACCCTCAGTGAATTGAATTATTGTACTTCTCAGATAACCTTGACAACTCCATACTTAAAACAGATGTTGTGACTTGGGTCTTATTTCCCTCAGAGACCAGCTTTGCTAGAGGAGGACGCAGGCAATGACCAATTCTCTTTTGTCTCCCTCATTTACTATGTTCCCTGACATGTGACAGGCATTCTGAGCACATTTTTGTGAGGCCAGGCACAGTGGCTCATGCCTGTAATCTCAGCACCCTGAGAAGCTGAGGTGGGTAGATCGCCTGAGGGCAGGAGTTTGAAACCAACCTGAGCAAGAGTGAGACCCCCATCTCTAAAAAAAAAAAATAGCTGGGTGTGTGGCAGGTGCCTGTCGTCCCATCTACTCAGGAGGCTGAGACAAGAGGATCATTTGAACCCAAGAGTTTGAGGTTGCTGTGACCTGTGAGCCCTCTACCTAGGGTGACAGAGTGAGATTCTGTCTCAAAAAAAAAAAAAAAAAGATACATTTTGTTAAAGAACACAGAAGCTGCTGGAACAGAGTTCATTAAGGTAACATCAGAGCAAATGTCCAGGCAACCCAGGTTTTCTGGCATGGACAAACATGTAAGAGTGAACGTGGGTGCGGCCAGGAGGAAGCCTGAACACCTGCCGAGGAGGTGAGAAAGAGCAGCAGGCACGTGGGCAGAGCGTAAGGGGTGACGGGCCATGCGCTACCATGGGCACCCTCTCCCCCAGGGCCGCCTCTCCTCCGCTGGGCCACATCAGCCTTGGAACAACCACAGGGCAGAGAAGACAACCACTGATGTGCGTCCCCGCCCATGTCATCCCTGGGACCCCAAGCTCACGTGCCCCTCCTCCCTTGGCAGAGCTCTAACGGAGCATGAGTTCTCTCGGTTCTGGGCATTTGCTTCTGTTTGTTCTTCCCAAAGTCACTGTTTAGATACTCTGGTGTGGGCAGCAAGGTCTTATGCCTCAGTCACCCAAGTGGGCACCCCAACTGCTCTCCTGTGAGGATTTCTTACAGCCTCCTGCTAGGAGCCACTGGGGCTGGATCAGATCCAGGACGGAGGCGGAGGTTTCCTGGAGGCAACAGCAGGCCCTGTACACCCTACACCCTACACTCAGGGGGTCAGTGCTCCCCGCTCTCCTGCAGGAAGCTGAGAAACCAGTGGTGCTCCTCGGTCCTGGACACTAAGAACCTTAATCCTGGTGTCCCCAGACGTGACCCCCTCTCCAAGGTGTCTTCACCCACCTGCTACGAGGCCTGCTGGGTGCCTGGTTCTATGGGGGTGTGAAGGGTGACCGTGCACCAGGCCCTGTGCTAACCCAGCTTCCCTGTCTTCTAGACTTTCAGCAAAGACTTTCCCTCTAGTGGGTGTAGCGATGACAGCAAGCCAAGGGCATGTGCCAGTAATGAGAGAACAGAAGATATCAAAGGGGCCTCAACAGGCATGGACATCACCAGCAGAAAAAAAAACGTTGTGAAACCAGACACAGGGACGTGTCTTATGAACCCTTACAGAGAAAACCTAAAAATGTTGCCTCTGAGAACTTGCAAAGTGCTGCTGCCTACCTCACTGCCACCGTGACAGAGCCACAGACAAGGACGCATGCTCAGAAGAGGTTGCTAAAGAGGACAGCTGGCAGGGAGGCCTAGAAGGCATCCATGGCTAGCTTACTCCCTGGCCCAGGTGGCAGGTGGTTTTCAAGTGTAAACTGTGTGCTGGGCCTGGGCAGCCCTCTGGGGATGGGTGCACATCCTCATGAGGTGAGCCAGGGCCCCTCTGGGCACAGGACAGTCACCTTGAGGTGTGGGGCACGTGGCCGGCACTGTACAGACTAGCCCCTCTAAGGTGGAGGGTAAGAAATGTGGGTGAAGACTTCATGTGAGCCTCAACTAGGGGCTTTGTAATCCAACCCCCTTCCCAGTAATTCTGGATTTTGTAATCCAAAATCCATGTTATTTAGGATACATGAAGTTGATTCTCATATTTTCTTACATTCATATGAAAAATTTTAAACACATTAGAATTCAAACATCAGCAGGTGTTCTATTCATTCAAGTGATGCCAAAGACTGGCTGCACCCTGCCTGCAGGGCTTTGCCTCCAAACCTTGCGTTTCTGTGGCAGCCCAGTGTCCTGGCCCGCATCTCCTCAGGGGAGGCTGCATGCAGCTCAGGGCAACTGAGAAGCTCACCACAGCCCTGCCTGTTTGCAGCTAATACCATGAAAAGAACAGCAGGATAGATTTGAAGCGGAGCACACATGAAAATGTAAAGGGTGAGCTCGCTGCCCACTGAGGGAGAAGGAGCGGAGGTCTCTGAGCTCACAGGAGGTCAAGACCACAGAGGGCCAACTGGCCTTTGGCAGAACATTCCTTCTCCCTCCTCTGTAAGCAGTAGATATTTTAGAAGCAGTTTAAACCTAATGTTTATATTGAGCTGGGCCATATCAATCCTTCATAGGGGTTCATTGCTCAAGTGAGTCCAAGAATATGTGGGGCCAACGCAGTGGCTCATGCCTGTAATCCCAGCACTCTGGGAGTCTAAGGCGAGCAGATTGTTGAGCTCATGAGTATGAGGCCAGCATGAGCAAGAGAGAGACCTTGTCTCTAAAAAATAGCCGGGTGTTGTGGCTGGTGCCTGTAGTCCCAGATAATGGGAGGCTGAGACAAGAGGATCACTTGAGCCCAGGAGTTTGAGGTTGCTGTGAGCTGTGATGGCACAGCACTCTACTGAGGGCAAGAAAATGAGACTCCATCGCAAAAAACTTTTAAAATTTAAAAACATCCAAGAACATGAGGGCAGTCAGAAGGAATGGAAGCGCCTGTGTCAGTCAGAGCCAGCCTCCTGCCCTGAGCGCTCTGTCCTTGGGGGGTCATGATGTCACGTGCAGGATCAATAACTTCTAGAGTGGGCGTCCTGTCTCCAGCACTCTGCTCTCTCAGGGATCAGACATAGGCAGCTTGGGATACCATGTCTATTTGGCTCATAGGTACACCTGCTTTGGTCCTGAGTTTTTAAACAGCTTTCATTAAGTATAATTGACAAGCAATAAAGTGCACATATTTCACTTGTACACTTTGATAAGTTATGATATATATACACACAGAGACCATAACACGCCCGCTGCCATCAAGGTCGGGGGCCAGGCCTTTGCCTCTTTTAATTGCTCCCCTCCCTGCCCTTTAGCCCGGCTATCCCCATCTCCACCTCTAGACAGCCACTCATGTAGTAATTGGCATTTTTAGAGTTTCATATACACAAACTCATCCAGCAAGCACTCTTTTTCTGTCTGGCCATCTTCACTCAGTACAACTATTTGCAGATTCTTCCATATCACTGCATGTATAAATAGCTACTTCTTATTGACAAGTCCAATGTATGGACTAGAGTTAGTTTTCCATTTTTCCAATAGTCCATTTGGATAGTTACCACTTTGGAGATGTTACAAATAAAGCTGCTTTGAACACTGGTCTGTGAGGGGTTTTTTGGTTGTTGTTGTTGTGGTTTGTTTGTTTGTTTGTTTTTGGTGAGACAGAGTCTCACTCTGTCACCAAGACTAGAGTGCTGTGGCATTAGCTTAACTCAACAGCAACCTCAAACTCCCAGGCTCAAGTGATCCTCCTGCCTCACCTTCCAGAGTAGCTGGGACTATGGGCACCCATCACAATGCCTGGCTAGTTTTTCTATTTTTAGTAGAGATGTCGTTCTTGCTCAGGCTGGTCTTGAACTCCGGAGCTCCAGGGATCGCCTCGGCTTCCCAGAGTGCTAGGATTAACAGGTGTGAGCCACCACACCCAGCCTACTCTGTAAGTTTTTATATAGACATATACTTTCATTTCTCATGGATAAATACCTAAGTGGATTGGCTGGATCATATGGTAAGCAAATAGTTAATATTCCTGCCAAACTGTTTTCCAAACTTCTAAGTACCATCATTTGACATTCCCACAAAAAATGAAGGAGAGTTCTATTTCCCTACACCATCTCCAACACTTAGTGTGGGCAGCCTGTCTGTTTTTTTTGTTGTTGTTGTTGTTGTTTGTTTGTTTGTTTGTTTGCATTGTTTGGTCAGGGCTGGGTTTGAACCCACCACCTCCGGCACATGGGGCCAGCACCCTTCTCATTTAAGCCACAGGCACTGCACCGTTTTTTGTTATTCTAAGATGTGTGTAGTATCATTTCATTGTCTTTAATCTGTATTACCCTAATGAGTAACAAAGATTTTGAACATCTTTCCATTGCTTATTGTCAATCCCTATGTCTTATTTTGTGAACTATCTCTGCAAATCTTTTTCCTGTGTTTTCACTGGGTTTCCTTTTTTGCTTATTGACAAGTTTTGAGTCAGATATCCATGGGCAATGTTTTTTCCCCACCTGTGGCTTGAACTTTCATCCTCCAGGGTCTTCCAATGAGCAGATTTTTTTATATTTTTATGAAGTCTAATTTATAACTTTTTTCTACAGATGGGATTTTTGTCATTGTACAGTTCTCTAAGAAATCTTTGTCTTTGCATTACCTCAATGGAGTGGCTGTAACCTCTGCTACATTGTTAAGTAGAAGATGTTATATCAAATAGTCTTGCCTTTTCATAATTCTAAGGAGGAAGTATTCATCCTTTCATCAATAAGTATAATGCTAGCTAAAGGTTTTCATAGATGTCCCTTAACAACTTGAGTAAGTTTGCACCTGTTCTGATTTGCTGAGTATTTTTTAAAATAAGAAATGGATATTCGAATTTTATCATTTTTTCCTACATTGACACGGTATTTTTTTATTTTATTATTTTTTAAGATTAAAAAAATTATTTTCTGTTAAAATGTACCCATTAATCATTGAATGCTAAATCAATCTTTCATTTTCATTTCATTTCATTCGTAGGAAAAATGGGGAGCCTCTCAGTCAATTGCTAAACTTGATCCAGTTTTGTTGCAAAGCCAGCAACAAATATAATTATAGACCAGGAACTCCTTGACTGAAGGGAAGTCCATCCCCTTGAGGAAGGACCCTCTACAGTATTGAAAATGTAGACGGTTAATTTTTCTCTCAATCTTTCCCCAAGGGACCTATGGTCTGTTACCAAGGTCACTATACACTGGGGAGAAGGAAATAATCAGAGAGTCTGGGGACGACTGGGCACTTACTCTGCACTGACTTTAATGCAGGAGACCCAACACATCGCCATGGGCCCCCGGTCAGAGTCGGGGCTCATGGAGATCAGTTTTAGGTCCATCCCATCTGTGAACAGGTCCTCACACTCACCTGTGGTCATTCCCTAGGCCCAGAGTGCATCATTGCACCCAACACACGGAGCAGCTGGCCCAGTCCCTGCACTGGTCTCAGGACCTCTGCGGTGAGGACTACTATTATGACGGGAGAAGCTGAGTGACATCCACTAGAACTGCCTCTGCCTGGGAAAACAGTACATCAGAAACCATCACACATTCCTGCAAGGATGGCAGAGATTAGTACCACCATCAAGGCCTTGGAAGATACAGGGTGGTGACTCCTGCTACCTCCTCACTCATCTCTGCTATCTGGCCTGTGCAGGAGACAGACAGGGGATTAATCACGAGCTTAACCAGGTGCTGACTCCAATCACAGCTGCTGTGCCAGATGTGGTTGCCACATCCCTTGACACTGCTGTGCAGCTACTGATCCAGCAGGTGCCTTTTTCTCATCGCCTGTTCCTGAAGACCAGAAGCAGCTTTCTTTCAGCCAGAAAGTTCCACCTCAACTCTCTAAGTCACAGTTTAGTTTTAGGGGGTCTTGATTGCCTTTCCCTGCCACAAAAACTAACAGTTTGTTACCTTGGTGATGCTATACTGTTTGGAGCTAGTGGGCAAGAAGTAGGAAGTACTTTAGACTTACTAGTAAGACATTTATGTGCCAAAGAATGGGATGTAAATCAGACCCAAACTCAGGAGCTTTCTACCTCAGTGAAATTTCTAGGCGGCCAGGGGTGTGGAGTGTGCCACCATACTTTTTCTGAGATGAGGAATGCACTGTTGCATCTGGCCGCTCCTATACCAGGACAGAAGTGCAATGCCTGGTGGGACTCTTCCGATTTGGGAAGCAACACATGCTCTCTGGTGTGTGCTCCTCTGGTCTACATACTGCTGTTTTGAGTGGGGTCCAGAGCAGGAGAAGGCCCTGTGACAAGTCCAGGTGCTGTGGCAGCTGCTGTGTTCTGCACCACGTGAGCAGCATGCAGCGCGCTCGAGGTCTCGGTGGCAGAGGGGCGCTGTCTGGAGCCTTTGGCAGACCCAGAGCTGGGGCGCAGCATAGGCCCATAGGATTTGGGTAAGGTCCCATCATGTCTGCAGGCAACTACTCTCTGTTTGAGAGACACTTCTGGACCTGCCTGCTGCTGTGCCCTCTTAGAAGCAGGACACTGTCTGCAGACCACCGAGTTGCCATGGGACCTGAGCTGCCCATCAGGAACTGGCTGGTATCTGGACCATCAAGCCAAGAGGCTGCGTGTGACAGCAGCACTGCATTGTCACATGGCAGACGTGGGGCGGGTGCACAGACTGTCAGCCTCGGGGCCACATGTAAGCTGCAGGAAGAAGTCACCTAAGTGCCCGCCGTCCCCACTCCTGCTACCTGCCTGCTGTCTCCCAGCCACACCTGCCGCCTCCCAGGAGTGCCCTGCCATTTACTGCAAAGGAAGACACGACACAGGCCTACTGTGCAGACAGGTCTGTGCCCCACGCAGGAACCACCCGGATGTGGATGGCTCCGGCCCTGCAGCCCCTCCTGGGACACCTAAAGGACAGTGGTGAAGGGAAATCCTCCCAGGCAGAAGAGTTTCAGGCAGGACACCTGCTTGTTGACTTTATTTGGAAGGAGAATGAACAGTGATTATACATCAATTCATGGCTTATAGCCAGTGGTTTGGCTGGATGGTCATGGACTTGAAAGGCGCGTGATCAAAATACCGGTGACAAGGAGGTTTATAGAAGATATATATGGATGGGCCTCCCTTTACAGCAAAAAAGACTTGAAGGTATCTGTGTCCCATGTGAATGCTCACTGAAGGGTAATCTCAGCCAAAGATGATTTAAATAATCCCCCAGGTAGGATGAAACCAGCCAGTCTCTTTCCCAGCTTCCCAGGTCATCTCCCAATGGGTCATGGAAAAGTGGCCCCTTCTGAGTGCCCAATCTGCCAGCAGCAGGCACCAGCACTGGGCCCTGATGGTGCCATCTGCAGGGTAATCCTGATTGCTCTTGCCCTGGTGAATGGGTGCCATCCAATCCATTCAGGGCCTGGAGAGAACAACAGGAAAGAGGGAGGAGAGCCGAATTCCTCCCTCTATTTAAGCTGAGCAGCTTCTTCTCCTGCCCTTGGACTCTGATGCTCATGGCTCTTGACCTTGGGGCTCAGATAGGACTCAGAAAGTTGGTTGCTCTAGTTCTCAAGCTTTGGGGGCACCACACCACTGGCTTTGCGGCACCTCAGCTAAGCAGCAGAGACTCCTCAGCCTCCATCAGAGCATGGGCCAATTGTAAATCTCTTTCTCTGTATCCATATATATCCCACTGGTTCTTTCTCTGGAGAGTTCAGACTAATCAAGACTTTTCACATTTATGTTAATGACAGGCATTGATTGTCCTTTCTTTTCCACCCTTGTAGTATCTTTGATTTTGCTATCAGGGTGATGCTAATCTTATTGAATAAGTTACAAAATGTTCCCTGCTCTTCAACTTTCCAGAGGAGTTTCTGTAGAGCTGATATTATTTCTTCTTTAAAGGTTTTGTGGAATTCACCAGGGAAACCATCTGGTCCTGGAATTTTCCTTGGGGGAAGGTTTTCAGCCTCGTTTTTGGTGTCTTTAGCACATTTAGGGAGAGTTTTCGTCCTGAGTGTGCGTTTGCAGTTTGTGTCTTTCATGAAATTTGTCTAGTTTTTCTAAGTTGTCAATTCTATTAGAAGTTTTTTATTTTATTTATTTATTTATGTTCACTTTATTTATTTATTTATTTGAGACAGAGTCTCACTATGTTGACTTCAGTAGAGTGCCGTGGCATTACAGCTCACAGCAACCTTAAACTCTTGGGCTTAAGCAATTGTATTGCCTCAGCCTCCCGAGTAGCTGGGACTACAGGTGCCTGCCACAATGCCTGGCTATTTTTGTCGTTGCTGTTATTGTTGTTGTCATTGTTGTTCAGCAGGCCCAGTCTGGGGGTGAACCTGCTAGCCCCAGTGTATGTGGCCGGTGCCCTAAGCCCTATGCCAGGGGTGGCGAACAAGTTCGACTACGCGCTCGGAGATCGCTCCTCAGAGGTCCCTCCTCAGAAGCAGCATAACAAAATCCAAACTTGGCAAAGAGCCACAGTATACAAAATAATGATAAGAGGCAAAGAGCCGAA
>CAUYPK010089077.1:0-11912 GCA_963574355.1 Loris lydekkerianus
ACTGGAGTTAGATGATATCTCAAAGTAGTTTTGATTTGCATTTCTCTGATGATTAAGGATGATGAGCATTTTTTCATATGTCTGTAGGCCGTGCGCCTGTCTTCTTCAGAGAAGTTTCTCTTCAAGTCCCTTGCCCAGCCTGAGATGGGATCACTTGTTCTTTTCTTGCTAATGCATTTCAGTTCTATGTGGATTCTGGTTATTAAACCTTTTTCGGAGACATAACCTGCAAGTATCTTCTCCCATTAAAATTCAGGCCTCTTGATCTACTTACATTCTAAAAATAGTGTTTGTATATGACACCAAGAACAGTTTTAAAATTCAGAATGATGCTTAGCTTCTACATAATACCAAAGAATTCAAAGCAAAAGTGTTTTTTAATGGGTCAAATGATCTTTTAAAATAGTAGCTGTTCACGGATTCATTTCTGCTAGTCTCAGTTCCCAGTTATCCCAAATTCAGCCTATTTTATTCTTTCTCCTTGCTCATCTCTCAGTTGCTCATAATGCAGAATCACTTAGTGTCTCTAACATCTTAAATCTTTCTCCCCCACTCACAGATACTGGGACAGTCCCCTATTAATAGTGCACTTCATATAAGACGGTGTTCGCTATCTACTGTGTGTACCTCTTAATTTTCAGAACAATTAAAATCAGATTTAGGATGACTGGAAAATAAGCAATCCTCATGCCATCTACATTGATTTTTTTCTGTGTTCTAATGGAATATTAGTGCACCATTTATGAGTTCAGTTTTATTATTTGAGCTAGTATATTGACCCAGGAATAGGAAAAATACCACTTTTATTTTTATTTTATTTACTTATTGGAGACTGAGTCTTACTCTGTCGTCCTGGGTAGAGTGCTATGGCATCATAGCTCACAACAACTTCAAGCTCTTGGCCTCAAGCGATGGTCTGCCTCAGTTTTTCTATTTTTAGTAAAGACCAGGTCTCACTCTTGCTCAGGCTGGTCTCAAACTCCCAAGCTCAAGTGATGCACCTGCCTCAACCTCCCAGAGTACTAGAATTACAGGCATAAGCCACCATGCCCAGCCTTATTCTTATTTTTAATTTTTTAAGAGATTGAGACTCACTCTGTCACCCAGGCTAGAGTGCAGTAGTGTGATTATGGCTCACTATAACCTTGCACTCCTCACTCAAGAGATCCTCCTGCTTCAGCCTCCCAAATTGCTGGGTTACAGGTTCATGCCACCACACCCAGAAAACTTTAATTTTTTGTGGAGACAGGATCTCACTACATTGCTCAGGCTGATATTGAACTTCTGGCATCAAGTGGTCCTCCCATCTCATCTTCCCAAAGGGCTAGGTTTATAAGTATGAGCACTGCACCCTGCCCAACACCACTTTTGAGAATTGCTGGTATTGAAAAATTCACAGTTGGGCTGCGTTTGTGGCTCAGTGAGTAGGGCATGGGCCCCGTATACCGAAGGTGGCAGGTTTGAACCCAGTCCTTGCCAAACTGCAACAAAAAATATCTGGGCGTTGTGACCCATCCCTGTAGTTCCAGCTACTCAGGAGGCTGAGGCAAGAGAATCTCCTAAGCCTAGGAGTTGGAGGTTGCTGTGAGCTGTGATGCCACAGCACTCTACTGAGGGCGACAAAGTGAGACTCTGTCTCTAAAAATAAATAAATAAATAAGAAAAATTCATAGTAATGAAGGAACTCTAGTAGTCAAATTGAAGAAGTATGTTTAAATGCAATATCGCATCTAGTTATAAAAAAGATTCAGATTCATCATAGATTTACCCTTAGCAATTATGCAGAAATTCCTTGACCAATTGTGATTGGGATTCTGAAGTTCTTTTCTTCACCTTGACATTCCAGGTCCTCTTTGCAGCCAATTCCATGCAAGGAGTAAGAAACAGTACCAATTTAAGCCTTCAAACCTTGAGTGAAGAAGCTCACAGCTATCTCTAACTCTTGGGCTCAAGCAATCCTCTTGCCTCAGCCTGCAAAGTAGCAGGGACTATACACACCCGCCACCATGCCCGGCTAGTCTTTCTATTTTTAGTAGAGATGGGTCACACTCTTGCTCAGGCTGGACTGAAACTCCTGAGCTCAAGCAATCCACCCTCCTCAGCCTCCCAGAGTGCCAGGATTATAGGTGTGGTTGGTGGTGGCTGTGGAGTGGGGGTGGTGAGTGGAGCTTGGCTGGCGGGGCTGTCCCTACATTTGGGGAAGAGGCCAGCAAGTGGCAGCACAGAACTGAGCCCACAGAGGAAGAGTAGCAGGTTTGTGGGGCTGGGGCCTGCTGCTCCATATGCTGCCATGTTTCACCGTGGAACTTTCAGGAGCTTGCTATTATAGCTTTAAACTTTTAAAATTTTACACATACAGTATGTAGGACCATATTTGTAGTCTTGCCTTGGGTTTGAGGGCACAGAACGCCAAGGATGGAGTGTTGTACGAAAGAAGTGGCAAACGTCCATGCTGTAGAAACACAATGCCTTTGGAAGTCTGATCTCTGAACCAGCAGCATCAGCGTCGCTGGGAACTTGTTAGAAACCACACGCTGGGCCTCATGCCAGACTCACTGAGTGAGTGACTATGGGGGTGGGACCCAGCATTCTCTGTTCAGTCTTTGTAATGATTTCATTTCTCTATAGCAGTGGCTCTTGAAACTTTTATAGAGTGCCTCAGAATCACT
This sequence comes from Loris lydekkerianus, assembly GCA_963574355.1. Taxonomy (NCBI): domain Eukaryota; kingdom Metazoa; phylum Chordata; class Mammalia; order Primates; family Lorisidae; genus Loris; species Loris lydekkerianus. The sequence goes on from CAUYPK010089077.1 coordinate 2,670, forward strand.
GGGTGGGCCTTTCAAAACGTGTCACAAAACAAGAAAGGGATACAGGCAGGAGAGAGGGAAAGCTTAGCTGGCCTCAAGCCTCCTTCCCCAGAATGCCACTGGCCCTGTTGCTAAGCACCTCCTGCTGACATGAGGGACATTCCTCCCTCCCCATATTCAGTGACCCCGTCTTACAGACTGCATTTCTCATTTCTTGAACCCATCCTTTCTCCTACATCTTCACTATGGAGACCATTTAAAAAAAATTTTTTTGAGACGGGGGCCTCCCTGTGTTGCCCAGGCTGGTCTCAAATTCCTGGATCACCAAGTGATCCTCCCACCTCATCCTCCTGAGTAACTGGATCTACAGGGGTGAACCACTGGGCTTGGCTTGGACCCTCTTTAGGCTGTCCTCCTCTTGACTTTTTTTTCTTTTTTTAACTTTTAATAGGTCTAATTTCAATTTTACCCACCTCCTAAGCCATTTCTCTTGTTGCTTCCATTTACAACAACATCTTGGCATGGCTTTTCCCTGATTAAAATCTGTTTATAGCTTCTCAGTTCCTATGAATTCCACACTTCCCACCATTCAAGAGCTTTACTTAGAGGCCCTATTCCTTACTTTCCCACTAACCTCAGCTCATCTATCTGTGCTCCATCAGCTTTTCTTCCAGCCATATTGAACTCTTCCCTTTTCCTCAAATATTCCAGGCTCTAGCGTGCCTTGGAGCCTTTGTGCCTGCAGATCTCTCTGCTTGAAATGCCTTTGGCCATGTGGCCAGCTCCAATGACTGGTCGAGTCCTACTCATGCAGCTAAGCACAGTCCAGGAGCGCTTCCTTTGTGAAGGTCTTCTGGACGCCCTGGGCTAAGCATTGGTGCTTCCTAGAGGTCCAGACCACATGGAGCTTTCCACAGCGCCCCCTATCGTTCATGTCTTCTGCTGCTTCTTACCACAATGTGAGCATCCAAAGAGAAAGGAGCTGTGTTTTATTCATCCTCCTACCTCTTCCTCTGAACTCTCTCCTGCTGTTTGGCATGTACACGATAAATGTTTATAGAAAGAAAAAAAAAAAATGAATAGTGTATTTTCTCCTTACTAAGCTACTTAGCATTTTTGGGATTAGCTTTTTTCATGTAAGTTGCTGATAAAAGCAATACCTGGATTAGAGGATCTTAGGGAGGATCAAATGAGAATTTCTAATGCATTTGTGCACATCTGCTACCAGCCACAGACATTTATTGCCTTTTGTGTAGAGGTGTTAGACAAAGAATGTCTATAAGCTAGTCTAATTTGGGAGATATGATGTAGGCATAAAAGGTAAATAACACAGGTGACTACCAATGAGCACCAGCATACACAGGAGAAGTGGCAGACACATTAAAGGATGTGGGAGGATTTAGTTGTGTGGAGGGTGATGGACACCAGGTCAAGAGCTTTATTTTATAAGCAAGAAGGCTTACGGGGCAGGAGGGTGGACGTGCGGAGGGAAGGTGTGGCTGAGCACTCAGGCTAGAGTTCAGACTGCATGATTCCAGCTGCCACCAACAGCATTAGCCTGTGCATCCTTGGGTGACCTACTTAAATTCTCAGTGCCTCCACTTACTCCTCTGCAAACAGAGATAGTGATAGTTATGTCACAGGACACGTGAGGATTAAATGAGAAAACCTGAAAACATGCATGGTGTGCCTGGCTTGTGTAAGCATTAAACATGTATTTATTTATATTCTTACTGCTCTATAAGGAAGATTGCTTAGGAGGTCAAACTAACAAAGATGGGCTCTCAGGAACTGAGTACACAAGAGACTGGAGGCAGAGAAGCTCGTCAGGTGGTCGTGGCAATCCCAGACTAGGAGCCTTGAGGGAAGGGACAGATGGGTAACTATTACCCACATGAAAGAAAACCTGTCTGCTTTGGTAACTGACCAGAGGAAAGTGATCTAGGTAGCATAGGATGACAGCCAGGTTGGCAATACCTGAGAATCTAGCAGAATCAGAGATAGTCCGGAAGTTTCAAAGAGGGACCTGCTTTGGGCCAGGCAGAGGTGATGAGACAGGTCCAAGATGGTGGTGTGCAGGTTTCAACAGGTCATTTAGATTTGGGGCCAAAGCCAGGGGGATATATCAGGGCTTACTGATTTGGGGTGTTGGATCAGTAAATGTAGACGAGTTCTCTAAGTATAGATTATAGAAGCAGAGTATCTTTGAGTGTGTTTACCTGGTTAATGTACCAGATGGTTAAAGCAATGCTTCCAACTTTAGGCCCAGCAGAAGGCAGTGCTGTTAAAGTCAGAACTATTGGGAGTAACAGTCTGTGAACCATCACCACCTCTTTGCCAGTATCTGTGTATGTCTGACTGCACATTTTCCAGGCTGTGTGGTGCAGAACTCTCTCGGCACGGGTGTCCAACCTTTTTTCTTTTCTGCCACACGTTGGAAGAAAAAGATTGTCTTGGGTCACACATTAACTACACAAATACTAGCAACAGGTGATGAGCAAAAAAAAAAAAAGAAAAAAGGTCTGTGCATACTTTGTGTGATATTTGACACTGTAGGTAAACAAAACAGTCCCCACATAATCTGCATGTGGCCTGTGAGCTACAAGTTGAACACCCCAAACTGGAACTTGTCCAATTGACTGAACAAAGACCATGTATTAAGAAAAATGTTATCCTTATTCAGGGACAGCCCTCTACTTAGGGATAAGCAGCACTCCCAAGAAAGAAGAAAACTCAATTTTTTAATTTTCTTTTCTTTTCTTTTCTTTTTTTTTTTTAGAGACGGAGTCTCACTTTGCCACCCTCAGTAGAGCGCTATGGCGTCACAGCTCACAGCAACCTCCAGCTCTGTAGCCTCCCAAGTAGCTGGGACTACAGGCACCTACCACAACATCTGGCTATTTTTAGAGATGGGGTCTCACTCTTGCTCAGGCTGGTCTTGAACCCATGAGTTGAGGCAATCCACCCACCTCAGGCTCTCAGAGTGCTGGGATTACAGGTGTGAACCACCTTGCCCGGTTGCAATTTCTGTAATTTTCACAAAAGAATATTGTCTTTGTTGCCCAAACAGATGTCTGTTGCTCTTCAACCAATCCAGAGGTTACTTTTTTTTTTTTTTTGAGACAAAGTCTCACTTTCTTGCCCCCAGTAGAGTGCTGTGGCATCATAGGTCACAGCAACCTCAAGCTCTTGGGCTTGAGAGATCCTCTTACCTCTGCCTCCCAAGTAGCTGGGATTACAGGCACCCGCCACAATGCCTGGCTATTTTTTAGAGCCAGGATCTTGCTCATGCTCAGGCTGGTCTTGAACTCCTGAGCTCAAGGGATCCACCTGCCTCAGCCTCCCAGAGTGCTAGGATTACTGCACCCGGCCCTCAGAGGTTACTTTAAATGACAGTGTAGGTTCCCTCCATTGAGTTACCTCAGCTGATGTTTTGCAAAGGGAAGCCAATAAAAATGTCTAGCTTTGGTGGTTTTAATTAATTCATAACAATGTTTCACACTTTTCTTCCTGGGTTTTGCTGGATTAATAACTATAATACATATTTTATATGTATGAATAACCCCCTGATTATAGCTCCATATATTTCAAGGAGAAAATTGCTACATAAATTTATCAGCTCATTGAGGAGTTCCTAAATCAATACATTTTGTATTACATTTTACATGTTTGCTGTTGCTTAGCTATAAAAATTACTCAACAGTGACTAACGTTTTCATAGGAAGAGTACAACTGTTATTTCAATAATTTTTAAAATGATGAACTGTGTATGTCAAAGGATGCCAAAGAAGATGCTAAGATTAGACTTATTTATCTGCCTTTCATGGCAAAACAGTTTTGCTACCTTTTGTTTCATTAAAACATGTGAATATTAACCCATAGACTTGATTTCTGTTATACTCAAAAGCTGCAACTAAGTGTCTTATCTGCTGTCCATCCCCCTGAAGTTAATAATAGCATAATAAACTCTATATTTCATTAAAAGTAATCCAAGTTAGCCCTTTCATCATGTCTCAGATGGAAATGTTAATCAATCTTCATAATAATCTTGGTTTTCTGATGCACACAATGAATTTCAGATGTACTCATATTAATCTATAGTTCAAAAGTTATGTTTCCATTAAAAATAGACTATTTTTTAGAGAAGCTTTAGGACTACAAAAAAAATTGAGCAGGAAGAACAGAGAGTTCCCATATGCTCCTTCCAGTTTCCCCTTTTTATTAACATCTTGCATTAGTGTAAGACATTTGCCATGACTGATAAACCAGTAATGAATACATTAACTATAGTTCATAGTTTATTAGAGTACACTCTTTTTTGTGCAGTTCTATGGGTTTTGACAAATGCATTCATCATTACAGTACCATACAGAATCGTGTCACTGCTCTAAAAATCTCCTGCGCCACACCTCTTCATCCTCCCTTTCCTCAGTGCTTGGCAACTATCTCCCAGAATGTCACATAGTTGGAATCACACAGCAGGTAGCCTTTGCAGAATGGCTTCTTTCACTTAGCAATATGCATTTAAGTTTCCTCCATAGTTTTTCTTTTTTGAGACAGGGGCTGGCTTTGTTACCCAGGCTAGAGTGCAATGGTGTCATCATAGCTCACTGCAGCCTTGAACTGCCAACGTTGGCCTCCTGAGTAACTGAGGCCAGCAGCGTACACCATCACATCCCCCCCAAAAGATAACTTTTTCAATTTTTTTGTTGTCCCAGTGTCTCTCTCTCTTGCTCAGGCTGGTTTTAAACTCCTGGCCTCCAGTAATCCTCTCACCTCAACCTCTTAAAATGCTGGGATTACAGGCATGAGCCACTGCACCTGGTCCCTCTTTTGTGTGTGTGTGTGTGTGTGTGTGTGTGTGTGTGTGTGTGTGTGTGTGTCCTGCTAGCTCATTTCTTTTTATTGCTGAGTAATATTCCATTGTATGGATGTACCACAGTTTATCTGTTCACCCATTGAAGGACGTCTTGGTTGCTTCCAAGTTCTGACAATCACAAATAAAGCCACCATACATATTCATGTGCAGGTTTTGTGCAGATATAAATTTTCAACTGATGAGTAAAACCAAGGAGTGGGATTGCTGGGTTATATGCTAAGACTATGCTGAGTTTTTAAAGAAACTGCCAAACTGTCTTCCACTCTGCACCACTCTGCATTCCCACCAGCAGTGAATGAGAATTCTAGTTGCTTCACAGCCTCAACGTCCAGTGTCATCAGTGTTGTGAACTTTGGCCATTACAACAGGTGTGTAATAGGGTCTCACTACTGTTTCACTGAGCAGTTCCCCAATGACATAAGATGCTGATCATCGTTCCACATGCTTCTTTTCTACTGCACATATTCTTTGGTGGGGTATAGGTTCAGGTTTTTTGCCCATTTTTTAATTGAGTTGTTTTCTTATTATCAAATTTTGAGAGTCGATTGTGCATTTTGGATACCAGTCCTTTATCAGATACGTGTTCTGTAAAGATTATCTCAGTCCTCTAGACCAGAGGTAAGATCTGTGTCTGTATTCTCTCTCCTTTTCTTTTTCATGGGGTTCAGTTGTTCCAGAACCATTTATTGAAGATCCTCCTCCATTGAATCACATTAGTTCTTTTGTTAAGGATCCAGTGATGTATTTGTGTTTGTTTGGGTCCATTTGTGGGCTCACTATTCTTTCCATAAATCTATGTCCTTTTGCCGAGGCCACACTGTCTTGGTAACTGTAGCTTTATGGTAAGTCTTCAAGTTGGTAGTGCCAGCCTTCCAACTTTGTTCTCCTTCAATATTGTGTTGGCTACTTTTGGTCTTTTGCTTTTCCATATGAACTTTAGTATCAGTTTGTTGATACCCACAAAGTCCCTTTGTTGGGATTTTGATTGTGATTATACTGAATCTACAGATTGATTTGGAAGATCTGACATCTTAAAGATAGTCTTCCCAGCCATGAACATGTAATATCTGTCCACTTATTAGGTCTTCTTTATTTCATCAAAGTTTTGTAGTACGTATTAGACAAGTATTTCATTTTTTGGGTGCTAGTATAAGTGGGTCTGTGTTTTTGAATCTGGATTGACAATTTTTCATTGCTGGTGTACTGACATTGGTGACTTGTATCTTTTTTCTTGGGTGGAGTGGCTAGAGGTTTGTACATTTTATTGATAATTTCAAAGAACCAGCCTCTAGTTTTGATTTTTCTCTATTGATTTCCTGAATTAAATTTCATTAGTTTATGCTCTAATTTTTATTATTTTTCTTCTGCATATTTTGCTATTCTATCTCTACTTTCTTTAGCAGAAGCTTGTATTGTTAATTTTAGTCTCTTCTCTTTTCTACGCATTTAATGCCACAAATTTCCCTCTCAGCATTTCTTTCTCTGTGTTCCATAAATTTTGATAGGTTCTATTTTCATTGAGTTTAAAATATCTAGCTGGGCATGGTTGGTCACACCTGTAAACCTAGCACTCTGGGAGGCTGAGGCAGGTGGATCCCCTGAGTGCATGAGTTTGAGACTAACTTGAACAAGAGTGAGACCCCGTTTCTAAAAATAGCTGGGTGTTGTGGTGGGTGCCTGTATTCCCAGCTACTTGGGAGGCTGAGGCAAGAGAATCTCATGAGCCCAAAAGTTGGAGGTTGCTGTGAGCTACCACGCCACAGCACTCTACTGAGGGTGACAAAGTGAGACTCTGTCTCAAACTAAAAACAAATAAGAGTTAGTTTTTTGAAAAGATTAATAAAACTGACAAACATTTAGCTAAACTAAGAAAAAAAGAAAAAACTCCAATAAATAAAATCAGAAATGAAAGAGGAGACAATTGATTACAATTGATGCCACAGAAATAAAAAGAATTACAAGAGGCTACTACAAACCATTATACATAACAACTTGGATACCCTACAAGAAATGGATAAATTTCTAGAAACATACAACCTAACAAGACTGAATCGTGACAATTCCCAGAAAATCTGAACAGACACATAAATAGTAAAGAGATTACATCAATAACAAAAAAACCCTGCCAAGAAAGAAAAGCCCAGGTGCTAGGGGCAGTGGCTTACACCTGTAATTGGAGCACTTTGGGAGGCAAGAAATTGGGCCTCTTTGGTTGCTTGTACTTTGGGTGTCAGATCAAAGAAATCAGTGCCAAGACTGAGGTGATGGGTTTTCCCATAGGGTTTTTATAGTTTTAGGTCACACCTTTAAGTCTTTAATCCATTTTACCATTTTGAGTTTAGACAACTCAAAGCACAAGCAGTAAAAGCAAAAACAGACAAATGGAACTGTATCAAACTAAAAAATTTCTGCTCAGCAAAGAAAACAGTCAATACAGTGAAAAGGCAACCTATAGAATGGGTAAAAGTAAGTTTATCTGCAGTCCATATAATAAGTAAGGGGTTAATATCCAAGATATGTAAGGAACTCCTACAATGTAATAGCAAGAGAACAACTCAATTATTAATAAAATGTGGGCAAAGCACCTGAATAGACATTTCTTAAAACAAGACATATAAATGGTCAAAAGGTATGTGAAAAGATGCTCAGCACCACTTATCATATGCAGGGAAATGCATATCAAAACTGTAAGAATCCACCTGTCCTGTTGGGAGAGCCATCATTGGGAAAGCAGAAATAGCAAGTGCTGGCAGAGATGTGGAGAAACTTGAACCCTTGGGCACTTTTGGGAGGAATGTGTAATGGTGCAGCTGTTACACAACACAGAGGTTCCTCAAAAATTAAAAGTAGAACCATCATATAATCCAGAAATCCCATGTCTGGGTGTTTCTTCAAAGTAATTGTGAAGGCATCTTGATGAGCTATTTGCAATCCCACAGTCACTGCAGCATTATTTACAATAGCCAACAGGTGGAAACCCCTAAGTGTCCACTGACAGATGAAAGGACAAAAAGATGTAGTGTGTGTATATTACTCAGTGGAATGTTATTCAATTTTAAAAAGGAAAAAAATCCTGTCATATGTGACAGGATGGATAAACTTGTAATGAATTATGTTCAGTGAAATAAGCAGTTACAGAAGGAAAAATACCACATGATTTCTCTTATATGAGGTATCTAGAGTAGTCAGCTCACAGAAGCGGCAAGTAAAATGGTGGTTGCCGGGGATGGGGGTGGGGAAAAACTGGAGCTGCTGCATTGGGAGGAAGTTGTGGAGATCTGTAGAATAACATGCATAATGTTAACACTGGACCATTGGGAGAAAGTTGTGGAGATCTGTAGAATAACATGCATAATGTTAACACTGGACCATATGCTCATTTCTTAAAATGGTAGAATCTCATTTTACGCGTTTTTATTGCATACACAGAAAATATTCCTATGGATGTGAAGTCATTCGGTCCCACGAGACGACAAACTCAATAAATTAGATAAGACATGCACACAATTCACAACCTATTTATCAGCAGCTATTGGTCACAGCTGGTTAAGTTGTTATTTCAGAGTCTGGATCTGCTGAATTCTTTTACTTGACCAAACTGAAAGGATAACCCCAATAAAATGTGAAACAGCTTGGTTTGCCTCTCTAGTTAGGATGCTATTGAAATCTTTTCTCCAGTATAAAATGGCAGGGGAAAAATTTACATTAGAAACTATAAAAAATAAATCAAAAGCAAAACTTCCATGGTTATTTTAGAAATGTCTTTAACAAATATTCTCCCTGGGAGGGGGGCAGTGGGAGAATGTTTTGATCCAAATTACTGTTGAATTTGTGCAGTATTGTCTTGGCATGAAATATTATTAACTCTTTTACAAGAGAGAGTGTGTGTGTGTTTGTCCATGAGAGATTTTTATGCCAAATACAAACAAAGGTGATCTTTTAATTTTTTCTTAAACATTTTAGTTTCCAGACACATAGAGACATTGTTTACATCTATGGTTGGCCCAGTCTTGGAAAATTGTAGGTTTATAAAATATAGCAAATCCCTATCTATTTACCTCCTTAACAAGAACAACTTCAACTTCAAACAACATGTATTATTTTCCAGTAAAGGGATTTGCTCCTATTCATAGCATTAATGAAATATATATGCCGAAGTATTAAGCTTATATTAAACTGAGTGAGCTTAATACAGAAAATACAATTATGACAATTATGAAATTAATCGTGTATGAACAACGTAAAAGATTCATAAGCTATATTTTATTATGTAATAATTATTTCTGGTGATTATGAAGATAAAACCTAATCCAGGAAGGAAATGAATAGATAGTCCATTATTTTCTAAAATAACAACTTATCTACTGAACAAGTCCATATACCTA
>CAUYPK010089079.1:0-22846 GCA_963574355.1 Loris lydekkerianus
GTAACCATTTTTTTTTTTATTTTCAATTACCGCGCAGGCAAATTTAACAAACAAAAATAAAAAACAAAAATCCAAAAAAAAAAAAAAAAAAAAAAAAAAAAGATACAGTCTCTTACCAAAGAGAACAATTTGGCAATGTGTGTTGACCTGTAAATTTTTATACATACACATTGAAAATAAGAATGCTGAAAAAGTGACAACATAAAATTTTCCTTTTACCTTATGACCTGGATCTTAGTTGTTTTCTTGACATACCAGTGCTACTCTGTGTCTTTGAAATATTGTTGTTGTTGTTATCTAGTTCAAAATAAACCCAGCCAATGGAGCCTGGGTGCTCTGGCATTTCTCTTTCATTAACATTCGTACTTGAAACTGGGATGAATAGTTATAGACTGATTCTCTAAATCTAGAATAGAATATTCTGGTTAGTCTAAGAGAAGCCAGTTCATGTGACTGAGGATTCTTGCAGGGCCAGGGAGACAGTGAGGATTGGCAGGCTAGGCAGGACCAGAGGAGAGGACCTTCTCTGGGAATGCTTGTCTTTTCATGAGCTCGCAGAGAAGATTTGGGGCCTACCTGAACCCACCAGCACAGATATCTCAGAGGAAAGCTCCCACTGGTAAAGTGTCCACCATTCACCAGTGGAATTCCATAGAGCTAATTTTAGCAACAACAGTTCAAGATGATTCTAGAGGCTATGTTTCGTCATTCAAAACCTTTCTCTCTCTACATAGTGTGGCCCATCTTAGCTCATCACTGAGCAGCCCCTTTGCCATCCTGTTACCATCTACCCACTAGACATTCTTCCCAGAAGAGTGACTTCTACCTTGTGGAGGGCAGGAAATCAGTCATGCTCAACTGACTAGTTGAAGCTCAAAATATTCAGCTTGCTCATCAGAAAGTTTTACAGAGACAAATTTACTGTGAAGTTAATGATCCTTAAGCTTTGGAACTTTTCACTTGCATAGGCTCCTTACAAGAACACGTATCTAATTTAATTTTGCATTCATAATTTTATATTTGTGCTCTTAAAAAGGTCTCACCCCAAATTGTATAAACTTCAGGTCCCAGAAGACCTGGCTTTCTGTGTCTGTCATTTTATGTGACTGATTTTATTTATCTGTCTTTGGAAGAGAATTTGGAAATCAAATAGATTAACAGCGCTTTGTGGCAGAACACTACTATTAGATGTAAAGTATGTTTTAGTTAATGAGAGTGGTGTATGCTATTCGCTGAGTGTTCATTATGCCCCAGGTGCTAGTCTCAACAGGTTTCATTTAACATTCATGACAGACACTCCTAGGAAAAAGACAGTATTACTGTATTATCCTTACTTTTCACAGGAGGGAAGGGAATGTCAGAGGAGTTAAAGAAATTAGCCAAGGTCATATTTCTAGAAAATAACAGAGCCAAGGTACTTTGATTTTACTAATAATAACCTACTTAAATGTTTATATGATTTCCTATCTCAAATGAACTTAAAACATAACTTAGTACAAATTCACAAGTATCCGCATTATTAACTTTTCACTTACCTAACAGATGTGTTCTTTGTTGGGGAAGAATTGTGTCTAACCTGTTGATCTCATTCATACCATGTCTTCTGAGGACCCTTCCCAAAAAGCCAGTATGTGCCCTTTTTCATGTAGAGGACAAGAACGAAGAACAGCTGAGCAGGGGAACCTGCCCGCCTTGGTTTCAGGGTCCCGCACCCCCAGGAGTGGGAGCTTGACTTACAGCTTAATGCAGCGTCAGTGCCATACTCTGCTTGCACATCTTGACAAGCATGAAAGGACTGGCTGCACGAGGACTTGACCCAAGCTGAGGTCATTTCCATGGTTTCATTGCCTTCCCCACTTTATTCACTTCTCACAAAGATCTCATAGCACTGGACACTCTAGAGTTAATCTTGAGCTTTGGGCTTGGGCCAAAATGTCATTCCATTGCTACTTAATGAAAAATGTTCCTGGCTTTTTAGACCCAAAAGATACTGCTCCTGGCACTTTAGGTCTTTTGAAAATTTAGTGCAGTATGATTACTTTTTTTCAAGTAGCTCTATAATCACTAATATAGATCATTCTGCTGAAGACCACGTTAAGGAAGGCAAAAGAATTCTGCCCAGAACTATAAAATCTATCCACTAATGAAATAGGGACTAAAATGTGGTGCAATTAAAGGTGGTTGGGGAGAATATTACCAAATCTCACGTTAGTGTGTAAAATTTCTACATGCGATGGGGTTATAAGTTTGTTTTTTTCTTGGTATAGTACTCCCAGATTTAATGTAAGAGCCATTTGGAAAACTTATAGTATAGAAAACTTATAGGATAGTATGACAGTTTTTCTCTATGGGAAAAGTAATGGAATAGTTTTTCCTTCTTGGTAATTTATTATCTATCCAGCACATTACAGGTAGGTTTTCTGCATTGAAGTTTGTATTTGCAAATGTCCTAATTTTAGGAAGACACTACTTTAAATATACCTTCAAGCACTGCTATATATGTTTAATGTATATTCTATTGGGACCAACCTCCTGGCCCCATAAAGTTGTGCTGAAAAATCACTGACATAAAGCAGATTGATTAATAAAAGACATACAAATTTATTTAGTGTATACACACTGGTGCCTTCAGAATGAAAACACAAAGATACAGGGGAGATTTTCCATTTTTATGCTTAAATTCAACCAAATAAGGACAGCTGTATAGAAATGGGAATGGACATGCAATCCATATTCGACAAAAAGGCCATGATTATGTAACCGAGTAAGTAGGGAGACCCAGCCAGGCCTGTCTGTGTAGATTCTCCTCGGCTTCTCTGAGCAGCACCCTTCCTTCTGCGTGTAGGGTAGGCCTTCTCTGAAAGGGGATCCCATGACCTACAGTCATACAAGGGAGCTCAGAGAATTTCTTTATGGCCATGTTTTTACCCAGAATAATTTGAGGTTTTACGAGTGACTTTCAGAAAAAGGGTTCTGGTTTTCACAACCTTTCTTTGGAAGAGGAATTCTAGTTTCTGGGTGTACTATTTCCTGAGCTCCATCAGCTCTATAGCTCTCAAAGTGTCTGCAAAGTTTTAAGAAAAGTGTGGCAAATGGCAATTTTTATTATATAGATGCATGGGGCAAAGTGCAATAAATGAGTGAAGTCTTCCTCCAGAAGGAGAGATTTTCAAGATGAGTATAGGTAGATAAACTATTGGGTTCTTCTTCTCCAGTTTTCATTTGGAATAAGGCTTTAATTTCCCTCCCTTGGGAGGAATTTGCAACTTTCATATTCTGTGCTTTCAATATTTTAGGTAGTGTTAGGGCCAACGGTAAACGTCCCCTTTACCCTCTGACAATTAACTGAAAAACCAACTCACAAAAGGAGTTATGTAGGAGAAATGGCATATAAATATATTAATGTGCACAAGGGGAGAACCAAACAGTGATTACCCCAACGCCCCTTCCCCCAGTGGGGTTCAAAAGCTTGTACATAGACCATCTTGAGGTTACAGAAAAAATAGGGGCTTGGATCATAGCAAAGCACTTTAAAGGAAGGGAAGAGGAGGCCTGGCTAGCAAAGGTAGTTTCGTTATGTAGATGAAACCTCCCAGGTAGCAGCTTTCAGAGAGAATACATGGGGAATGTTTCTTTCAGACCTTGCAAGGTGTCAGACTGTTGGTCAATCTTTCCTAGATCTAGACTAGGGAGGTCATTGAGAAAACCTGGCTTCACCAATTTAAATTTCTTCTACAGATACAAATCTCCTCCACAAAAGACAGTTTAGTGGGGTTCCTTCTGTTTTCGGCCCTCTGAACAACCATCTCAAAACAAATCAAAGAAGGATATTTTGGGGTAAAATATTTTGATTTCCTTCAGTAGCAAAATCAAAATCACTGTTGAAAAAAGGTAGCATGAGAGGAGATTCCTTGCTGTGAGAGTCATTTACATTTGAGTATGAGCTATGTATGTTCAATGCATGAAATGTTTGTAACCCCCAGCATTCATATGTTATAACCCTAATCTCAATGTAGTGGAATTAGGAGGTGGGGCCTTTGGTAGGTAACTAGGTTATGAGGATGGAGCCCTCAGGAATGGTACTAGTGCCCTTGTTAGAGGGACTCAAAGGAGCTCTCTTGCACTCATTTTGCTGTGTAAGGACACATGTAAATATAACAAAAACCACTGAATTAGAACCCTAATTGAATTCAAAAATTGCTTTTTAAATTATATGACAATGAACTGTTTTATAAAAATGCATGTAACTGTAAAATATATGTGGTTATATTGTATGCAAGTGTGATTTTCATTGCATACACGCCATTGTGCAATAGAAAAAACATAGCCACATGTGGCTAGTGGCTACTGTACTGAAAAGCACACATATAGAATATTTCCATCATCTCATTAGGTTGTATTGGACAGTGCTGCTCAAGAGAGAAAAAAAAATCTGCAGATAATAGATTCTCAGAATATTCTTTCCCTCTTCTCACCACAGTTCCCTGTGGACTTTACAGCCAAGCATGTACATTTGTTGAAACAATTGTTTTGAAATCATCTTTAAGGCTCATTTCAGCTCTAATAAAATTCTTCCAGAAAGCTCTAGGGGAAAGACAGTTCTTTTACCTATTATCCATTGCTCCAATTCTGTCTCTTCTTATTTTTTAAATGTCCTTGGAAGTCTTGGATATTGATGTTGGAGGCAACTAATCTCATCCCAGTAAATGACACGTGCATTGTATTTAAATTTGACAAAAGAACATTCTAATGATTTAAATGTCTGCCACCTTTTGTTCAGAGGTAGGTTTATGTGACTTCTTCTGAGGCTTTGGCTGTATTCTGGTTCTTTCACGCTGGAGCCAGTCACTTATGTTGAAATGGAGTTGTGATGGTCTCTGCAGCAGCTCTCGTGAGATAAAGAGAACACTGAGTTGGCTGCCTCTTCACGTCTCCATTTGTCACATAATTAAACATACCTGTCAGTTAATATTGCCTTCTTCATTATTATTTATTCATTGAAAAATATATATATATATAATTTTAATATCTTTAAGGATTATAAATTACCTTATTATAAAGAAATATTAATTCATCTTCCCTTCCCCCTCCCCAAAAGAACCATTGTGAAAATACATTTAAAAACTTACTCTTAGACATGAAAAAACATAGAGGAAACTTAAAAGCATATTAGTAAAAAAAGGAGCCAATCTGAAAAAGCTACATAACGTATGATTCCAACTATATGACATTCTGGAAAAACCAAAACTATGGAAAGATTAAAAAAATCAGTTGTTGCCAGTGGTTTGGGGGAAGGAAGGAATGAAATGGAAGCGCACAGAGAATTTTAAGGACAGTGAAACTATTCTGTGTGGTACTATAAAAGTGGTTACATGTCATTATATGTCTGTCAGGACCCATAGAACGTGTAACACAAAGAATAACCTCTAATGTAAACCTTGAACATGAGTTGATAATGATGCGTCAATGTTGGTTCATGGATTGTAACAAATAACACTGCTGTGGTGCCAGATGTTGATCATGGGGAGGCCGTGCAAGTGTGTATGTGTATATATGAAGTGGTCAGGGGTGTGTGTGTGTGTGTGTGAGAGAGAGAGAGAGAGAGAGAGAGAGAGAGAGAACTTTGTATTTTTTGGTCAATTTTACTGTATACCTAAGACCTCTAAAATATAGTCTGTTCATTTAAACAACTCATTTAACTAAGAAGTTTTAACATAACTGAATTAATAGGCAGTTATTCACTCTCATTTACTAGCATACCATGTATGAAACAGATTTTAAATTTGATTTTTCTACACTTTCTCTCATTTTATAAAATATTTAAATAGTACTAAGGAATTCTAATGTTACCAAGTAAATCAGTAGATATCTTTTCTACTAATAGACTTTTAGAACTCTGTATTCATTGGCACAAATTATTAATATTTTCATGTGGAGACTTAGCTTCTAAATATTTTAAATTATTTATACTGAAGGGGGAAAAAATCAATAACTAACACACTGAAAGTGATCTATGTGCCAGGTCATTCATTTAATCCTCACAACTCTATGAGGTAGTTACTATTATCCTCATCTTACAGTGAACTGTATAACTGGAATATAATCATTACTCTCTGTAATCTGAACCCCAACTTTGTTGAAATCAGATGGGGATCCAGTTTACCCACAGCCAGGACATCAGGACTTGGTATTGAATGGGATACATTGTTGGATACAGCAAACCTAATGACATTGTAGATTATTCAGTTTCGTGGGTGGTCACATGTCTTGGCAATTGACTTGGGTCTTTAAACCATCTCTCTAAATTAAGAACATAGAATGAAAAAACCAGACATGAGTGACCTGAATCCCAAAGGCCATGTGTGAAAGAAGACACTTTCTAGAGGCACATTTGGCTCCTATTATGCCTTTGGGGTCTTTAGAGCTTTGCTTTTTGGTTTTTCTAAACAACTTTATTAAGGTATAAATTTGCATACCATAAACCTATATTAAATATATAAATCAATGGTTTTTAGTAAACTACAGAGTTGTGCAAGCATCACTATAATCCAGATTAAGATCCCTTGTTCTCAGTTGCAGTTAATTTCTGTTACCATATCTAGCCTCTAGCAACCATTCCTCTACTTTCTGTCTCTGTAGATGTGTTTTTCCTGAATACTTTATTTGGAATCAGTCATATGGAATGTGCTCTTTTATGTCTGCCTTCTTTTATTTAAGCATAATGTTTTCAAGGTTCATTCCTGCTGTGACACCTATCAGCAATTCATGCCTTTTTATTGCTGAATTGTACTCCCTTGAATGGATATGGCATGGTTTGTGGATTCATGCTGCAGTTTATCAGCATGTGGGTTGTTTCTACTTTTTGGCTATTTGGAATAATGCTGCTATGATGAATTTTAGAAACATACTACTGCTTTCCCAGACTATGCAATCAACTCCTTTCCCTCTCTGCCCCCCTCAACTCCTATGTGTAGACAAGGAAAAAGTTGAGAACCCAAGGCCAGCAGAGGCATGTCCTGCCTTGAGGAAAGGACTTTTGAGCCATTATCCAAGCATCTTGGATGCTTTAGTTCAAGGGTTTATGTGTTTGGAGTAGTGCCTATTTTATGTTGTATATTGATTGTTGTAAGCTACTTGGTGACAGAGGAAGTATGGTAGTTCACATCTTGGTGGCTTCATATCTCCAAATTACAGGGTTGCACAGTAAAGCCTCTCACATCACAAGCTTTGTGACGTCATTTACTTGGACTTTCTAGTTTTACCTGAAGATCCCTCAAAGTCAGTTCTTAAAATCTTTTTTCATTTTAAAGATTAAAATGAAAATCTTAAAATTATGTTCAGATTTAAAATCATCCTTTTAAATCTTTCTCTGCTAAGTAATTTTACTGTTTGGTCCCTGGGAGTCTCTGAGAAAAGTCTTTACTTACCATGATTTAAATGAAAGAAGAAAATTTAATTATAGTTCATGAAACAGAAAAGGGATGTCTTCAAAATTCAGTGCTGGATGTCTTCAAGAACAAATGGGGGAACCTCTCTGCAAGCCTTCAGAATGGAGCTACCCTTTGTTCAGTTCCTTATAATTTGATTTTTGCCTCACCCAATGTGGCATTCCTCATGATTTCTAACTGGTTTTCCAAATAGACATTACTTCTGTAGCTACAACAGTGTAAAATTGCTATAACGTTTGCCCTGAAGGGAACCATTGTCTTTTTTTTTTTTTATTAAACAAGGGTACAGAATGCTGGAAGCTATCATCAATGCTAGATGGAAAGAATGTGATATCTATTTCCATGATGCTGCAAATGTCATTGCTGGTAGAGCTATTAATAGAGGGTTGCTTTTTGACCTTGGATTTATTAAATTAAAAAAAACTATAAAAATAGAAATGAATAAAATGAACTAATAGAAACCTAGGGCATATTCTGTACTTAATTATTTTTCTTTATGAATATTAATTTGGGGTAGGAGGTACAGAAATATACATATAATTAACATTTCCTGTGTAAATCCTTTCAGAATGCAAATATTATTTCAAGTTAATCTGATTGGAAATAAGAAATCTTGTAGAGTCACCCACTCTCACCTTTCTGCCATTTTATTTATTCTTAAGGAAACATTGCTGGGTTCTCGATAAAGTGTCATCATTCTGTTGGAAGGCAGGGTGTGGCAGGAGGGGGCAGTTTTCCTCTTTCCCTTCTCATACTTGTGCATTCAGTTATAGTTCTTCAGTTGGGGGAAAGGTGGCAGATACTCGGTGTCTCATATGTGACATCAAGCCTCCAGTTTATCTAGTGATGACTACAATAGACATTGAGGGCCAGGCCAGGGATTTGGTTACGCCTGTCAACCACACATGGTCAAGCTTCCCCTTCTGAGATTTAAGTTCAGATTTAATGCTACTTTTCTATATTTAAATAGTATGCTTTGATTGTTTAAGGTTTGTTTATGCTTTATATTTATTTTCCTGGAAGCATATCAGGTTGAATGTTGCAAACATAGTAGTCCAAGTATTGTATATATTGTACCACTTGATCTTTAAAGGAGCTGGATAGTTTAGGTATGGACCCAATTAAATATCAGCCATGTATGCTTCAGTATGAATTAGTTTATCTGATTCTATTTTGAATCTTGTTGGTTAGGAGGCGTTAAGACCAAATTCCAGTTACAAAAGATTGGCCCACTCAGTGAGTTGAGCTAAAAATATATAGTTTATTGGCAACATATGGGGATGATTTACTGGAGGGAAGCCATCCATGTATGTACATTGGCAAGCCTGATGTTTTCAGCTTCATTTCCTATACCAGAACTAACCATGTAGGGAAAAAAAGATTTCTGTGTCATCTTTCTTTTAGTCAAATTCCAATGCTGAACAAATCTGAATCACCATTGGTCATCAATATTCTGAGATGTTGAGTAATCATACAGGGTAACTGATAAAACTTTTCACCCTCTCTCAAGTTAAATAGGTACATGTACCAGAATATCATCATGCTCTGGTTAATTCCTGACATTTCTTTACTGGTTAAAAACTAGCTGGTTGCCAAATACTCAGTTCCTGCAATGAGTTTCTCCATAGAAAGATGACTGCATCTTTGAAAAACTATTTCAAGCAATGAATATATTTAAGAATTATTTTGTGCTCAATGTAGTTTCATGATAGATATACTTTTACTTTATGTGTTCATATATTCTCTAATTATTTAAGAGAAACTCAGAGACATCTGTGGCTTCTTGTATTTTGCAGCTGTTTCACTAAAATCTCAAGTTGTGAAAAGAATAAACAAGTATTTTGAATTCTGTAGACCTAAATGGAGCAATGAGCCTTTGGAAAATGATCACAGAAGTCACTCAATATCATTTTTGTTTTGTCAGCTCAGACTCAGTAAAGGAAGATGACATTTCACTGAAAAAAAAAAAAAATGAATCAATGCAGTATAATAGTTGGGTTTAATGGTCTTGTCTTACAAAATAATACAAACCAGCTCTTTGTTGAACTATGTCAAACTGTGCAATCCTGACGTTGCAATCTTCTGAATCTAACATGTAAGGTACATTTTGAAGAATACTTATGTATTGGTTAAAAGATGGCTTTTATAAATAGCCAGAGCAATGAAATTTCAGTTAGTGTATTAAGGGAATCTTCTCTGTAAGAACACATAAGCAATAAAATTGTCAACGGGAATAACGGGTTTGCCGACTCTAGAAAGGTTCCAGGCTGAACTTGACATCACCTCTCTGTGATAATTTAGAAATCACAGGAGCAGGCTTGCCTTAATGCAGAAGAGCAGACGGAGGAACCTGCCTTGCTGGGCTTTGCTGGGAGCACCAATCATGTCTTTCCTTTTGGTGTCCCATATGATTTGATCAGTTAGCTTCTTACTGCTTGCAGGGGAAAGAGCTAGACACAACTTTTTGGGTGCAAGTTGAGCACAGTGATTTTCAAGCATTTGGGGACAATGGCCCATTTTTGCATTGTGTGTGCTTTTTTGGACTTGGAGTGTTCATTTGCTGGTATACATGTATTATGTGTGTATTAGTATCCTAGGGCTGCTATAACAAACTGGGAGGCTTAAAAACTCAATGGAATTCTCTTATAGTTCTGGAGGTCAGAAGTCCAAAATCAATTGTGCTCTCTCCACAGGCTCTAGGGGAGCATCTTCCTGTGCCTGTTCCAGGTTTTGGGAGTTCCAGGCATTTCTTGGCTTATGACAGTATCACTCCCATCTCTGCCTGGCTTTACATGGCCTTTGTCTATGGGGTATTTTTGTTGTTGTTGTTTGTTTGTTTGTTTGTTTGTTTGTTTTTGTCTCTGTCTTCTCCTCTGTTTGTCATTAGATTTAGGGCCCAGCCAGACAATCCAAGATTCACCCCACTACAGACAGCAAAGGAGACTCAATTGAATTAGTAGTTAGTAGAGATATATCCCTTTCTTTTCTTCCAGCTCATGTAGGCAATCTTAATCTTTTTTGGATCTCTGAAAATATTAGGAAAGAAAGTCTGTCAGCCAGGAACTTTCTTTATCCTACCCATTAGTAACTCACAATTCTAAATTATATTCCTACTGGTAGAGTATTTTATTCTTTCAAAACACTTGCCTCACTGATGATACAGTTCCAAGGACAATATGTCAAGTGTTAGCTAAAATTTCTCTGAGTCCTGGCATAAGCAAGGGTTCAAGGGCATAGAAATCAGCAGTGGCCCCAGCTCAGACCCAGTAACTCAGTGGAAGTGCCAATAACTCAGTTATGAACTGACACGATGTGGAGGGGAGGCCAGAAAATTCTCCAGTGTTCCCTTGAAGCAGTGGGAGAAAGGGGAAGAAGAGTGAGAGCCACATAAGGAGTAAATGAGGTCCCCTCACCAGAGACCAGGCCAGCTACCCTTCATTTCAATGGCCTACGGTGCCAGGGCTTTGATGGGTGCATAGTATTCCACAAGCCAGAGTGCCAGTTAAATGCAGCTGTAGCTATCTGTCATTGCTGTTATTTGGCACACGAAACAACTCAGGCTCCCTACCTTTGAGTCACTGTTTGTTCCGTTCTTGTAGTGTGTGTGCATTCTAAAAAAGAATTTGACAGCTCTTTAGGGAGTGCAGTGACAAGTCGCCAGCATGACAACCCAGAGTGTGGTGTCTTGCAAATAGAGAGGCAGGTGATGCCCCTGGCATCAAGACTGTGCAGTTAGAAACAGGAGAGCACATCAGGTGGCAGAGAGTACTTTGAAATGAGGTCAGCTCTCATTTAAGTCCCATCTATACTGCAAATTCATTACAACCCCAAAGAAACTTAATTTGTTTATGTTTAGAATCCATTAGGCGTTGGAAACTTTTTATGTTTCCATACCAAAGGAAAAAAGAAAGCTCCAGTTTTTCTGAAGGTAACTGGAGATCAGATCCTCCACTGCCACTGCCACACACACATATACTTCCAAAATATAGCATGTTCATAGAGAAGTTGAGGTATAGTAAGGCTGACAGATCAAGAGATGATTGCCATTGAAAAGATAGTTTGTTCCAGATCCTGGGGGGAGGGTCCCTGTTCTCACTCTGTCTCATTGATCCTCCTGAGTGGTTTCGGCAGCTTTGGAGTTGACACCTCTAATGCAATGGCCATAAATGCTCCACCCGTCCACTCCAGAAGCTCTCTCCTTCTGGCAGCCTCGGGCAGACTGCCTCGGGCTTGAGCAAGTGGCTATATCTCTGCCTTAGTTTCCTCCTACAACACTAAGGGAGAGGCAAGCACTAAGGGAGAGGAAATATCTGAAACAGAAACTCCGCAGCCCAGACCTTTGGCCTTTACCACTTCAGGTGGCTAAAGGTGAGAGAGTGTACCACACCTCACATGCCCAGGGAGGAAGAAAGAGGCAGAATACAGAGGCCCATCCAAGTTAGAAAAACCAGTTAGTAGAAATTATTTGCATCATATTCTTTCCAATAAAGTGAAGCCCAGGGCTGAATTGAGAAGGGAATAAAGGAGTCCAATTAATGGTTTGCAGATTACTACCTGGCGAGGGAACATGGTTTTCATTCCCTGCTCTGTGCTATTTTTTTGCCAGTCAATAGATTCAAAACATTTCAACGTGACCTGTTATGTAAAAACAACATGACACCTAATAAAAGCTATAAGTTAACACCAAATTTACAAAAAGCATATGAAAATTCAGACCTAATTTAAATACTTTCTGCTGCTCTTTCCCCTTCCTCTCCCTTCTCTCTCTCCTCGCTCTCTCAATTTCAGAAAATAGAACTTTGTAGCATTGTACCAAGGGGAAGTCTTTAGTCTATGTAAAGGCTTTTTTAATTAAAAGAAACTCAAACTTATTCTTTAATAGTTTATGACACCATGCAAGTAATTATAATTGGGATTGTCCTGAAATAAATTTAAGAAACCCTGTTTTAGAGCATGAGTTATTTCATTTAAGTAACTCAGGCTTGATTTTTGTCTGAATTGATTTCAGATTCAATTCAACATGTATTTATTTGGAATTTCGTCTACTGTCTCAACACTGGAGACACAAAGAGGAAAACATCAGATTGGGAGATGTATAGTCTAGAATGGGAAATTCAAATGCATAATTCATAATTCAAAGATTCAAATGCATAACTATACAATGTGAGAAGTGTTATAGGTCTGTGTCAAATTTCATGGTGGCTAATGACCATGCCTGGGGCATTCTGAGGAGGCTTCATGGAGGAGGCAGTGTTTAATCTGGTTTTTGAAAGATAAGTAGGAGTTCAATAGCTGGAGAGAAATAGTGAAAGACTCATTGTCAGTGGAAACTGCTATTATAAAGAAGGGCCCTAAAGTATAAAATGTATGATAGAATCAAGGAATATAGTTTGATGTAGGGTACGACTAGAGATCAGTAAAGGAGGCTGAGGTCAAGTTCAAACAGGTCTAGTTCCTATGCCAAAAACTTTGGACTTAGTCATAGGTAGTACTCTGAATCATCAGTTCAGAGTATTGATGTTTTTCTCCTGTTATATAAAAATATGGACTATGTATTTTATGTATCAAACATATCATAGAATTTTTGCCTCTTCTCCAATACTTAATATTATGGCTCTATTTTTCAATGGCCTAAACTCTTTCATTCATCATAATTTTCTTATTTTCGAAAAAAAATCTATGCTGCTGGATAACTAATATAACTCACAAAGAGAATGTCCACAGGGAACTTGCTTCCGATCCATCATTGAAAGTTTTCAATCTGGGAAAGCAGATAAAGAAAGGTAGCAAAAAGCAAAAGCTAAATGGGTTGTGAGTTGTTCTAGCTGTTTCACCCAGGAGGCTCACATCAATACTCTCAGGGAAATGCTGTGCCCCTCTGTCTTTGGCCTTGGCCATGTGGAGGAGAACACCTTGCTGGGGGCAGTGGAACAAGCCACGTGTAGAGCTGCCTCCAGCTGTATATAGCCCCACGGCAGAGCCTCTCTCCAAGGTCCCACTGGTGCTGTGAAAATCTGCTCACAGGAAAAAGGCAGGGAGTTCGGTGGGTGCTTACAGAATATTGCACGAGTCTTTGGAAGAACAAGAAATTAGGTGAGAAGAAGGAAAGATTCTGGCAGTAATTGTAGTTCTTAAAGTTTCAGGCAGCAGACACTTGGCCTTTTTAAAAATTGCTGGAATCGAAGCCTTCTTCCTTAAACATGTTTTAAATATCTGCTTCTCAACTGCTTTGGGTTCAGGGACTTCAATCCTTGAGAATACTTAGAACCCAGAATGCTTCCATATCTTTAGTGAGGTATAAAAATAGACCAAGTCTATCATGTTGGCTGGGGCACCATATTAATTAACAAGCAAGGTGATCTGCGTGTATTACTCTATTAATCTCATTGCCAGGAGAAATTTCTCTCTCCCTATCAGCTGTGCTTCCTGTTATTACCCTGGGAGCCCAGAAATAGTTTCCCATTTTGCCTCAGCTGTTTTGTTTTACACTAAATTGCCCAGCACTAGGTACCTTCAGCCTACATTTTCTTGTAAAATTATCTCACTCCCTTTTCTATTTGAATTTTGTAGAACTGTTTCAGTAGTTTTGTAGTATCTGTATTTCTTAGTATAAGGCAGACAAATAACATATATATTTTCCCAAAAATCTTAATGAGGAATTGGCTACCCATATCATATAGCCTGAGGAATAATACCTCCTGCTGTGACCTAGCCCAGCCAGATCATCTGATCACCATTAAGTCTAAGAATTATGGTGAGCCAAGGTGCTTCAGAAGCAGGTGGAATGACAAGAAGAGAGGAAGAAAAAGCATGGGGCTGCAGGGAAGATTTTCTCCCATTAACCCTTACCTTATAAACTGATTTACTTGTAGCTTAAAGAGCTGAGCCTGAAATTCCTACACAAAGAGTTTCTTTTGGCTTCATTTTAATATGAGTATTGCAAAGGCTTCCTTGCAATCAACATATTAGAATGTGGTGACAATAATGTTTGCAGTCATTTAAGGAGTCTTTATTATGCACCAGGTGACCTCCAGATCTGTACAGTGGTAGTTTCTGGGAATATTAAATGTGCTACAATATGCTAAATAGTTACAGGACAGTGGCTGCTATATGAGATCAATAAATACACCCATGGTGACAGTGAAGAATGAATATGAACAGAGTGGCCATATGTAGCAAAAACAAACAAACAAACAAAACACACGGTGCACAGTTCAATTTGAATTTCAGAAAACCAACAGATAACTTTTAGTATCAGTATGGTCCCAAATATTGTTGGGTCCATACTTATACTAAAAAATATTATGTAATGCAATGTTTGGTATATACTTATTAGGAAAATTATTATCACATGCAATAGTTGAGTTATACCTATACTAAAACATGTAATATTTCTCTGAAATTCACATTTAACTGGGCATCCTGTGTTTTATCAAGCAACACCCAATAGGAATGAGTACACCGACCTGCTTCCAGGAAACCAACCTGCTTCTCTGTGAAGACTCATACACTCACCATCTCCTACGCTTATCTGGAACAACCCGGGGTTCCATCAGTATTTCTTGATTTGATTCAAACTTCCTGTCTCTATAGTTAGATTAACTTTAGCCACAAGCAATTTCCTGGGTGTTTGACCTTTACTAACTTCTGGAAGCTGATAGAAACCTGTTAGGCTTACTCTGGTGTATCCCAACATTGACTGAATGTTAGCATTACCTAGGGATCTTTTCAAGACCCTGATGCCCGGATCAAACCCCAGACCAATGACATCAGAATGTCAGGAGTGAGACCAGACATGAGTATTTGCAATGCTTCTCATAGGATCTCAATAGATCACCTGTACCACATGGGATGAGAGCCATGGCCTCAGCTTACTGGCCCTTGGATGCCTGGGCCGAAGCACAATGATGGCTGCCCCTCCCAGCCCCTGCTGGTGTCTGTCCCCTTGTGTTCTATTCCGCCTCTTGCCATCCCTGCCATCAGCGTTTCCTCATCTTCTGAAGTAGCACAGTCTGATTCTTGAATAAAGTTGCAGAGGGTCCTTTCAGCACAGTCTGTTTAGGTTATTGCTTTTTGCTCTAGGTTCAGTACCTTCATTAGGTTTCTAGAAGGATCCTAGGAAGCTGACATTCCTTTTCCCTTTGTGTCATGTGCTGATGGAGCTAGCTTCCCTTTCAACCTGGTTTGAGGCACTTAGAGATGGAGAGTGAGGTGTGAGTTATGGAAGCATCTGCATCTGAGTAAAGACATCAGGCCTGAAAAAACCACAGGGCCTGACACCATCTTTCCTGGACCAGTCCCCAGCAGAGGCAGAGAGTTCATGGACTAAATCCTTGAGCCATGATGAAGCAGAACTTTGGGGAACAGCTCTATTGAGTCCTCTCTTCTTGATGCCTCACCAGATAATCTACAGTTAGAGGACAGTGTCCTTATATTTTGGCCTTCATCAGGTATGAAGTAGAAAAACTTTGCATGATTTAGCCCTAGATTTATAAAGTCAAGTGGATAATCACAATCTGTATGACTTAATGTTGTCACAGAGCCGGTTGACTCACCCACTTTGCTCTGTGCGTTCTGATGATTACTGGAGTTCTAACTGCTTAGTGGAAGGGAAATAATTCATTTTGCAGAGAGAATGTTACATTTCCCATGCCTTAACCTGGTTGTTAAAAAATTCAAAGTCTCATATGTCATTGTGTTCCCTTTTTTGCATTTTAATTATTATGGAGCCTTAAAGAAGGTTCAGTCATTAAGCAATAATCAGATGCTGATTGCTTAAACTCTACCAAGTGTTTGCTCTTAGAAACCTCAGTCCCAGATAATAAATGGTGGGAGTTTATCAAAGCAAATGGCATATACTTTTCCTCTGTTTTGATTCAGATGTGTAACAATTTCTACCTACTGGTCTAAATTGGTCCTGAGAATACCTTTTTTGTTAAACCCACTCACAGCTAGAAGGAACCAGCATCAGCCTGACAATGGAATAATATCTCCCAGCTAAACAAAGCAAAAAAGCCAATGGGACAGATCGTTCTGTCAATAACCCTAAGCTAAAACTGCAGGGTTTCCTGCTATTTTTAGAACTTGACAGAAAATGAATCCTCCTTATTGTAAAAATGATTCAATTAAACATGCAGTGGGCCACCAGGAAACTCAGTAGTTTCTTTGTGCACTATTTTTGAGACCAGCGTTCTTTTTATTAAAGTATAAAATGAACCCCACAAAGGTGGCCACCTTTCAAAGGAAGAACAGAGGGTTCTGTGATGGCTCAGCTACTTTCATCCCACGTGTTGGTCAGAGATGTGGGGAAAGCAGCAGCATCGCCAGCTGCATGAATTTGAGGAATTAGCTTGACGTCATCACACTAAGATTACAGGAAACTTCTGTCCTAACTCTGACTTAGCTCTCCTTGGTTTGCAAGCCTTAAACTCAGTTTGCCTTTCTTTACAGATGTGTTGGTGGAGCTTTGTAGATTTTTCTCAGTGAAATTATTCTAACTTAACAATAAAGTTGATGTGACTAGGTAGATGAATACTTTGGATAGGCAAATAAAATAAAACTCAGCATGTATAGAACTTTATACAACTAGGAACTATTGATAAGTTTAGGAGTCAGGATACCTATTCAAAAGGATACATTACATGTAAAATGTTAGACTCTGAATTTTGAGACTAGAAAGAACTGAGACTTCCATTGAACCCCCAACTTAGCATAAATGAAAGTCACAAACCATTTTCCTGAAGCCTGTATGATCCATGCCAGAATCAATGTTCAATTTGGACTAACGCCCTGACCTTGCCCGACCCCTCCCTCCCTGGCCATCTCTGCTCTTTTCTCACTGGGGTGAGGCGAGTGAGAACTCACCTGAGAGGCAAAATTTAAGGCGGTGCCAAATACACTGTGGCCGAGAGAAATAATATTGTAAGGCAATACTTTTAAAAAGAGGAATGAATGTAAGAAAGTCCAAGATGAACTAAATCTCACCATTTTAAATATGGGCAAGATCTAACAGGGCTGACTAGGCCTAGTACGATGAGTATGGCAGAGTTATGCAAGTGCAAGGTCAGATCCAGTCTTTATGCAAAACTTGGATATTTGGATAGTTGATGGGCGGTAGTTTTCACGGGGATGATGTGCATAGCAGCTTTGATATTCACTCCACCTGTGGTTCCAAATGAAAAGAATGGCTTTATGCTGAGCTCCTGGCATCTCAGTTCCACTTGCCTGCTAGTTAGTTGGCCTGTCTCCCCCATTCTACTCTAAGGCCCTTGGGGAAGAGGATCTTGCCGTACCTGTCTCTGAATGCCAAGAGCCCAGCACAGAGTCTGGCGCTGACTTGTCATACGCCTCCCTGTCTGTTCCATCAGTCTTAGAATCATCTTTCCTGCCTCTGAGTATCTGCATCCTGACCTCACTAGGTCAGGCTTGGCATGTTCATTCCCAGTGACATCTGTGGCACTGGCAGGAGTTGCCCTCCCCACAGATGGGCCACAAATGGAAACAGTCTGCAAAGCAGGACGGTTGGGTTGGATAAGATCAGCCATGTGGGCCATAGGTGTGGCTGGCTTATTATTACTGTGCAATAGATAGCACTAATTTCACATCTATCATGGCATAGTTTTCCAAAGTTAGAAGTATGGCTGGATTCTCCACTTAGGGTTCTACCAGGTTGAGATCTGGTATCAGGCGGGCCTGTGGGTCTCAGCTTCTAAAGCAGTGATTTGCACCTGTGGTGTGCCGTGAGAGGATATTAGGTGTACCACAAAAATTTTAAAAATTGTTAATGAAATTATTTTCTAAAGCAGTTCAAAGCACAGTAAGTATATACCTGTTTTTACTCTTTTTTGATCAACATAATTTAAATGTGCTCTGGTTGTTTAAGTATAGGTTCAAGTGTACTGTGAGATTAAAAAAGTTTGAAAAAACACCATTCTGGAGCTTGGGTGCTCTTCCAAACTGTGGGCAGAATTTAGTTCCTTGCATTTGTATGACTGAGGTCCCAATTCTCACGGCATTTGCTCCCTTCATCTTCAAGCTGACAATGGCATGTTTGATCCTTCTCAAGATTGGAGTCTTTCTGACTTCCTCTTGACATCATTTTTTCTGCCTGTAAGAGTTCATGTGATTACACTGGGCCCACCCAAGTAATCCAAGATAATCTCCCTATTTCAAGGTCAGCTGATTAGTAACCTTAATTACACCTGAAAAGTCTCTTTTGCCATCTAACACAACCACAGGCATGACACCAGAAAGTAAAGGTTGTGGAGGCCAAAGTTGTGTCTGCTGCAGCTGGCAAGTCTGAAGCCATCAGCATGGAGGAGCCAGTCATTTGCAGTCCCTGCTGGCACTTCAGTGGTCACCCATCCTTGACACTTCCCAAGGCATGTGGGAGGATGGGAGTCAGCTGTTTAGAACCACGGGGCTATTCCTGATGGGTCTGAAATCCCTCTTGTGGAATCCCGCCTTGTCTTTGTCTGGGACTTTGGAATTCCAGAAAAAAATTTCTTTAGGAGATGAGGAAAGGCATTCTGAGTGCTAAGAATATGAGCCCTGTCTGGTCCACCGGTGTGATCTATTATTCATTCTTGTGTCCCCCATGGGCAGAACAAAGCATGACCCATGGGGGTCCTCTGGAAATGCTTATTGGAATAAGTAAATGGAAAATGAATCAATACTGCCTTAGCACAGAGTCTCACTCTATCACCCTCAGTAGAGTAGTGCGGCGGCACATAGGTCACAGCAACCTCCAGCTCCTGGGTCCAGGCAATTCTCTTCTTTCAGCCTCCGGAGCAGCTGGTACTACAGGCACCCGCCACAACGCCCGGCTATTTTTTGTTGCAGTTTGGCTGGGGCTGGGTCTGAGCCCACCACCCTCGGTATATGGGGCTGGCGCCCTACTCACTGAGCCACAGGTGCCATCCCAAAGTACACTTTTTAATAAAAGAGATTACACTTGCTAATAGTCTATCTGGCAAAATAAAGCAATAGTCGATTGTTACTGGAGTGCCGGAGGACAGGCTCTCAGCAAGGTCTTTATGTACTCATTTCAAACTTCACAATGATGCACAGATATCATCCCAGTTCACACATGAGGCCACTGCCATTCACTCATGAAGAGATTTGCCCAAAATCAAATGGCTAGTCTTTTGTCAGATGCATGTACTGTGAATGTAGTCTGTAGCTTGCTTTTTCAATTATTTAACAGTGTGTTTTGATGAATAATTTTTCATTTTGATTTTCAAGCACAGAAAAAAAGGCATACAGTTACATTAGCTGGTGGTGCTGTCTGAGGATGGAGTTTGGGTAAGACACCGCCACAAGTCTGGGTGTGTGCTCATGCCATGGATCCAGACGCACTGTCTTCCCACAGGTGATGCTGATGTCAGATGACAGCCCATGTGAGTGTACCAAAACATGCAGGCATGATTCTGCCACGTGGAAATCTCATCATGCCTTCGGTTATGATATGAACTTAAACCTACCAATGTACCACTACACAAAAAATTAGCATTATTCCTTTGTGCATTTCCTAAAAATTATTTCTTTTATACTAAAATTAATTGTATTTTTCTCCTGCCTTGATCTTGCACAGAATGTCTTACCAGGGACATCCTAGAAGGAGTGTATATTGAGTGCAACTACGATCCATGCTCCTGGAAAATAAATCTTAAAATAACAACAAATAAATACATCCTTAGCATCTTTTATTAGGAGTTTTTGAACTTATATTTATAATCAAAGATTTCCTACCAGCTGTCTCTATATTCTCCCAAACGCTGGGCGGCACCATCAGCTTGCCCAGGTTCTCTGTGGGCAATCATATCATAACTCCTTGCTTCCCTTCTGAGAAAGCTGGGTGGAACATTTCCCTGAAATTTCTCTGTCCTAATCGTTGGTGCTAACACGTACATCTGTTCCTCCTTCCCTATCACCACTCATATTTCCCCAGTTTACACTAATGGCTTCACATGTCTGTGCTATGATTAGAAACTCAAATTGTATACGTACGTCTGGTATTGAGTTTAAGAATTTACTAGATTTTATTTTTTAACTTGATTTACTATTTGTGAAATCTCTTAACTGTGATTTTTTTATTTCCCTTTGACTCCTATGAAATTTATATAACTCAATATTGATTTCTGTACCATCCATACCATATACACACATATACACTCGCATACTAATTTTCTTAGTTCATGGGGGAAAAAATTGGCTACAATTTCAAAGAGAAGCTCCTAGAAGGAAATATTACCCAGTGATTTGATGCTGGGTTTTATATTAGATTTTTTTTCTATTTTCTTTAATGTCATTCTGTATAACTGAAATAAAAATAAGCCACTCCCTGAGTACCTAATTCCAAGAAAAAATGGAGAGTTGAGTCAGTTGGTAGATGTGAAATTCTGGTCATCTATAGATATTTCCTTTGTCATATATTATTTATTGGGTGTATGCTTAGTGTGACTTGCCAGAGATCTGCATAAGCCCTGGGTCAGTGACTAGACCGAGTTATTTAACCTGCAGAACAGGGTAGAACTCCTTGGACCCAAGTCATGACAGACTGTATTTCCCAAAGAAATAGTTCCGCCAAAGCTCCCAGTTACTTCCTCCTAATGGGGCACTTGTGCGCCACCTAGAGTCCCTGACCTCGGTCATCTCCCTGTAACAAAGATCTCAGGCAAATCCTTCTGCTGTATCCAAATGCATATTACCAAAAGTCACAGGCTATACAAAAAGGTGAAGAAAAGGCCCTCCCCGGAAGCATCAAGACTCTGCCCTGCATGTCTGAACACAAAAGCACATAGCGCATCACGGCCATACAAATTCAGTTCCCAAAGCATGCTAGACAGTGGGGGCAATTTTAAGGGGCAGGGAGGAACCACCGTAACAGTGTTGTCTTTGCAGCTTTGTCTAATGTGAACCTCATGTGAGGGGAAAATGTAAAATGAAATGTATTAAGAGACGTGTTCACTCACTGCTTGTAACAGGTTATTTTAATCAGATGGGATGTTGGCAGTGGCCTGGTAGCCACACCTTATTATGTTACATAGCATCACATCCTTTTTGGATGGTGGGTTTTGTTAAGGTTGTATTTAATGTCATAGATCAAAGATGAATTAAAGCCACAGTGCCCGTTGTCCTGGTTTCGTGTCTCAAGAAGGACCACAGAGCATTTACCACTCAGTATAATGCTGACACACCACAGTGCATCTCATGGTCATTTTTCCCAGTCTTGAAAGTTGCTGATTGAAAGAGAAACAAGAAGTATGGCCATCAGCTCACCCAAGGTCCCAGCCACCCAGAGTATCCCTGGGTGTAGATAGGAGCTCACAAAAGGCGCTTCTCTTAACACAAGACAATCACATTGCAGGTGTGTGTGAGTGTGTGGACGAGATGTTGGCTTGAAGTTACAATGCTCGCAGAAGTGCAGCAGGTGCTGGCAGTGAAATGTAAGCTAGCCCTGTAATAAAAGCTCCTGGGAATGCAGAGGATGCCTCGGCATTAGGCATTAGGCGTTCTCCTCGTGTTTCACATAAATGCATCCTCTTCTCGGGAGCAGACGAGCAGTGCATTTGCACTGGCTCATTCAAATTGAATGTTGGTAAAAGGAGAGTCCTGAGCAAACAGCACAGTCTGGCATCTTTGAAGGCAGGAGCAAGGTTAAGCTGTCAGGCGCGTTCTCTGCTGTTTATCAGATGTTTATTTACTGGCCTCCGTGTGCACCCAAGGTCCCTTGCAAAGAGGCACAGTTGGGGCGACTGATGCCTGCGTGGCACCCCTGCAATTTTGCCTGGGCTCTTTTGGCCACTAAAGTTCAAGCCTTCATTTGTGGCTTCACCTGCTGTTCCCAAGCTTGCCGTGGATAATGTTTTGCTGGAAGAGAAAGCTCCTCCGGAGAGGCAGTTTGTATTGTATTTTTCTTTTGTTCTTCTTTTTCAAGGCTGCAGCTTTAACTTTGTCACAGCAAGGGTGAGGAGAGCCAGCCTATAGAGCGCTTTCTGCAACATGCTTTTTCAATTAGTTTCAGCAGGAGCGGAGCATCACCAGCAGCAGTGCTCGCTTGCTCTCTAGTCATGTGCTATGAGGAATAAAGACTCTGTAGGGCAGTGAACCTGAACTTGGCCTATTCATCCATACTGCATTGAGTGATTGCATGGAGTGGAGTCAAATGCCACTTGGAGGTGAAGAGCACTCATCATCTTGCATTCCTGCTAGATATATTAGGAAGGACCCTTGACAGAATCCAGTAATTAAAAGGTAAACCGTGAAGTGTGTGCTGTGTGTAGGACCATGTGAGCTGAGGGGAGAGGGAGTTCTGTTTCACTTTTTTAGGAATGATATATTTCTTAGATTTTTTTTTTTTTTTTTTTTTTTTTTTTTTTTTTTTTTTTTTTTTTTTT
>CAUYPK010089080.1:0-67310 GCA_963574355.1 Loris lydekkerianus
TCTTCTCAATCTAGTCTATGACCCAGCTATCATTCAGCATAAGGTTATTTAACTTCCATGTTTTTGTATGAGTATGCAGATTCCTGTTGTTACTGAGTTCAAATTTTATTCCATTGTGGTCCGAGAAGATGCACAAAATAATTTCTATTCCTTTAAATTTACTGAGGTTAGACTAGTGACCTAAGATGTGATTGATTTTGGAGTATGTTTCGTGGGCTGATAAGAATTATGTGTATTCAGTTTTGTTGGGATGAAATGTTCTGTAGATGTCTGCTGAATCCAAATGTTGGATGGTTAGGTTTAAATCTAAAATTTCTTTGCTCAGCTTCTAATTGGAGGATCTATCCAACACTGCCAAAGTAGTGTTGAAATCTCTGACTATTATGGAGCTGGAGGAAATCAAGTTGCTCATGTCTGTTAGAGTTCCTCTTATAAATTGAGGTGTGTTCTGGTTGGGTACATAGATATTAATAATTGAAATATCATTATATTATTAACCTTAACAAATATGAAGTGACCATTCTTATTTGTCCTTACTTTTGTTGGTTCAAAACCAATTATGAAAAAAAAAAAAAGAAAATAAAAAAAAAAACAATTATGTCTACAAATAGAATTGCAACACCTTCCCTTTTCTGATTACCATTTACCTGAAATATGAACGGACAACCATCCTTTCACCCTGAGTCTATATTTATCTTTTAAGGTAAGATGTGATTCTTATATGTAGCAAATATCTGGTCTGAGTTTTTGTATAAAGTCAGCCAATCTGTGCCTCCCTAGAGGACAGTGTAAGCCGTTCACATTAATGGAGAATATTGATAAATCAAGTAAAATTTGGGGTATCAAGTTTTTTGAAAGTTCAGGGGACATTTTTAATCCTTCTGCCACTGTGGAAGTTGGAGTTTGATCAAAAGTTTCTGAGTGAGTTTACTTTTGTGGTAGACGATTGGGCTGGTCATTAAGGAGGATAAGTCTGAGAATATCCTGAAGAGCTGGTTTGGTTATGGCAAATTTCTTCAACATATGAATGTCATTAAACTATTCGATTTCTCCATCATAAATGAAACTCAGTTTACCTGGATACAGGATCTGAGGTTGAAAGTTATTTTGTTTTAGGAGATTAAAAGTTGATAACCACCCTCTTCTGGCTTGAAAAGTTTCAGCAGAGAGATCTGCAATCATTCTAATATTCTTCCCTTTGTAGGTAATGGATTTCTGGCATCTGGCTGCTTTCAGAATTTTCTCCTACATATTAACTTAGTGAAGTTAATTATGATATGCCTGGGGGATGTCGTATTTGGATTGAGTCATGCTGGGGTTCTGAAACTGTCTGCTATCTGAAGTTCAGAATCTCTGGGCATGTCTGGGAAATTCTCTTTCATAATTTCATAGAGAAGGGCCTCTGTGCCTTGCGAAGCCATTTCATCACTTTCAGGGATTTCAATGAGACAGATATTAGCCTTCTTCAAATTATCCCAGAGCTCTCTGAGAGAATGATCCATTTTTGCTCTCCATTTCTCTTCCTCTTTGAGAGTTTAGGAGTGTTCAAATCCTTTGTCTTCAATGTCATAAATCCTTTATTCTGCTTGCTCCACTCTGTTACTCAGGGATTCTGCTGTATTTTTCAGATCTTTCAGGGCTGCAAATTCTTGCTACAGTGTGTCAAAATCTTTGGTGGTTTTGTTTTTAAATTCGTTAAATTCTTGGGACAACTTTTAAATTTCTCCTCTAATTTCTAATTCCGACTTTTGAATTGCTCCTCGAATTTCTAATTCCAAATTTTCCTCCTTTCTATTAATCTTTTTTGCAATCTAAATTCTGAATTCAATTTCTGACATCTCAGCCAGCTGTTTATGAATGGGATCTTCGGTTGCATCTGCCATATCTTTCCTTGGAGGAGGGTTGAGCTATTCTGGTTATTCATATTACCAGAGTTTTTCTGCTGATTCAACCTCATGATTATTTTACACCATTTGACTTTTCCACCGGAGCTTTGTTGAGGACCCGTACAGTGATACAGCCTGAGGAACTAGGTACCTGTTTGGTGTGGTGGGGCTAAGTGGCTCTGTCTTGTTTTCAGCTGCTCTCTGTCTGATCCTCCTGAAATAGTTACTCTGGGTTGAAGTCTCAGCTGTGGAGAAATATCAGCAATTATGTCACACACACACCTCCCAACAGGTAACAATTGGAAAAGGAAAATCAAACCTTCCTACAACCGCACACCCAGGGCACCACCTGGATAGTCCTTGGGTGATTGGCTCAGTTCAAAATGTCCAAATCAATTGTCTCAGTCAGCACCTGTCTCAGGTGGGAGGGTTTAAAAGGTCTCTGGCAACTGGATTGCAGGGGTCTGGTGACAACTCAGATATGACTTGCTCCGGAGCTGCGTGAAGTCAGGAGCACCCACACAGCAAATAGGTTAGTCTGGGAAGGTTGATGCCTCCTTCCCCACCTTGCACCTCTGTCACACCCAGTCACTGATAACCCCACAGGGCTGTGACCCAGGTGCCTCCAATGAGCAGATACTCCAGGGGTTTGCACCTGCCTGAATCACAAGGAAATCTATGTCTGGTCAGCCAGGCCGCTGCTCTTGGCCTCTGTCCAGCAGGGGGAGGTGAGGCCTGACAACTCAGGCACTTGATGGAGGCTGGGGGGTGTTCACTCAGTTCCAGCCCTGCCTCTGATTGATGTTACTGACAGAACAGAACAACTTTGCGGGAATTTGTTTCTGTCCCTGCTATATTCCCCTGCAGAAGAGAAGCTGTTTTGAGTTCCCAGAACCTGTGCCTCAAACCCTGTCTGTGCTGCTGTACAGTCTCAGCTGTTTGTATTTGCAGAATGGTTACCTGTCAGATCCAGCCTCTGCCTGCCCTCCTTTGTTTAAGCTGACGATCCCCTGGGGGCTGGGTGCTTCTTAGGCTCAGTGAAGCCATCTTCTGGGTCAGCCCTGCCCTGGAAATCTCCTGGCTCTGCATATGCATTTTCTAGTTCCTGTGCTCCACCCAGGCCAGTACCGCCTAAGGCAAACCCTTTACTCATGGGGTCTGCGTTTCTGTCCCAGTTCCGTTCCATGGTGGTTGCCACTTGAGAAGATGCCCGGCCTCCTCTGGTTACCCGGAGAGGCAGGGGGTATGACTTCAGAATATCTAGGAGTGAGCCCTATTGTTGCTAAAAATGGCTGTTGCTCTGCACCTCACGGCACCACCACTTAGATGTGGTTCCCTCTCTGCCAACCATCCTCTCCTCACTCCTGTGCCACAGAATCAACACTTACCAGCTGCAGTCCAGGCCCTATCCACACCCCTCAAGAAATCACCCAAGAATCTGGACTCCTGGGGGACAGGCCTCTAGACCTCAGAGTGAGAGTGGAGGGGAGTGCTGGGAGCTCAGAATTGCAGGTAGAGAATATATACAGTTTTATACAGTTTTATGCCTGGCAGGAGAATGCCATGGCACCCTAGTAGGGAGGTAGGTCCAGTTTTTAGAGGGTCTCTCCCGTGGAGTATGGTGGGAGGACCTTTGAACTCTGCTTGTTTGTTTGTGGGGCACTCTGAGTCATTCTCATGGGGAAGGGGACTCCCATCCACTTGGAGATGGATTTTGTACCTTTTGTTTGTATCTTTGGGGTCTCAGCTCACCTCAGCGGGGTTGATGTGTGTTCTTCAACCTTCTCTCTTGGTACACCTCTAATCCACCAGGTTACTTGCCAAATTTCTGTCCTTTAACTCTCCTTCTGAACAGGAGCCTCTGTGGAAAGCTGGCTTCAGTCAGCCATCTTTTCTCCGCCCCCCCCCCCATAGTTAATTATTAATTGTAACAAATGTATCATACTAATGTAAGCTGTTAATAATAGGCCCAAAAAAGGGGAGGGGGCCTTAGGGAATATGGGAACTCTGAGGTCTAACTTTGCAATTTTTCTGTAAGTGTAAAACTTTTCCAAAATCAACTAAGTCATTTAAAAGCTTATTTCAGAACGTGTATTGCAGTAGTAACAAAATATAGTGTCTAAGGCACCATTTGAGGATAACCAGCACTGCCTTCCCATTGTCAATCAGAAACAAAATGTTGGGAATGGAATAATGATTAATATATTTATACCTAACAGATCCTTAATGAATTTGCCTTAATGAATGTGGTAGTTTATGTTGTGAAATTAAGTGAAAGAGATAGTTATTATATTCCTTGAGCAGTTTAACTTTTCAAGGAATCGTGCTAGGTATTCAATTACTTCATGACCACATCAAATCCACAGGGATTGTGCCTTTTTTAAAATGTAAAATCCGGATCTAACCTGCTAGGAAACAATTTATTTTATTTTTTTGTTTGTTTGTTTGTTTGTTTGTTTTTTGCAGATTTTGGCCAGGGCAGGGTTTGAACCTGCCACCTCTGGTATATGGGACCAGCACCCTACTCACTGAGCCACAGGTGCTGCCTGTTTAGGAAACAATTTAGTTCTCTAGAGCTGCTGTTACAGAACACAGCAGACTGGGCTGCTTAAATGACAGGAACTTATTTTTTCGCAGTTCTGGGCGTTAGAAATTTGTCATGTCGGATCAGAGTCCATACATCATTTTAACTTAATTATCTCTTCAACGGCTCTGTTTTCAAATGCAGCCACATTCTGAGGTATAGGGCTAAGATGTCAACATATGAATTTGGAGAGGAACACAAGTCAGCCTAGAACATTGTCTAAATTGATCACTCTGCTCTTTACTCCACGCCCCCCCCCGACCCCCGCAGTGATAGAGATGTGAGGCCTAACATAGGTCTTTAGTCCTCTGTACTCATTTCTTTAGAGTATCATAGTGGTTATTACCCATAGTTTACATCTCAGAAGCTGAATTCATCTAGCTTTATTTTATCTTAAAAAAAAAAAAAAGCATATTAATCCATTGTCAATATTTTACTTAAAGGTGGAAGATAATACTGTAGTGGGATTACAGATTCTAATCAAACGGACCTAGATTTAAACACTTGTTCTGCTACTATATAACTATGTTATGTTCGTCCCAAGATCTTAAGAAGCATTAAATGAGATTATATGCATAATCACTTAGCTCAAAATAAAATATTATTATCATTGCCCTTATTGAGAGAGAACAGTATTATGGCAATATGATCTGTCCAGTTAAGTAGAGTAAATATGTGAGGAGTGCCATAGGATGTTCTCTAAGAATTGAGAAGTAAAAGAAATATGATTGCCTTTTGAAACTTCAAAATCATCACTTAGTGGATAAAAACAGTCTCTTCTAGAAGCAGGAGTTGACGTAATAGGACTGGAGCTATTAATACAGCTAACGGAAGGATGCGTCACCCTGAGGTAGGGGGTTAAACAACCCATAGCAGCTTAGGAAAAGGAGTCACAGAGGCAAATAATAGAACCCATCTGGGCACTTTCAGAAAACAGGGAATTTGAGCCAGTAGATTTTTTTTTTAAATACTAAGTCCCATTGCCAAGCTTCCTACTGTGGGATTAATACCTCAGCCTGTTTTAGTCTTGAACAATGAAATGTTCCCACTTTGCAATGAGCTCCTTGTGTTTGAAAACAAATTCTGTACCTGATCACAGTGTGGTTGCAGATGTGCTCATAGACATTGTATGGGCTAATGTAGGTGTTCCACAGTCTATCTGCTTTCTCGCTTTAAGTAAATGTACTTGGCTTATGGACCCAATATCTGTGTAATTAAAAAATCTGGCTTCCATCTGTGAAAGCTGTGGACCCAGTTCTATCATATTTAAATTTAACCTGTAAGGTCCAAGATTAAAGTGGTCAGATTTAGCAAATAAAAATATAGAATGCCCAGTTAAATTTGAATTTCAAATAAATAGTGGGTTGTTTTTTTTTAAGTATAATTATGTTGCAGGCAAAATTTGAGATATACTTATATAAAAAGTTATGATTATTCATTTGAAATTTAAATTTAACTGGCCATGCTGTATTTTACCTGGTAACTCTAGAGAGACTTCTTTTAACACAGCCTTAGTCTGAATATACTTAAAGCCTTTAGCACAGATTTTGGCACATAAACACTATAAATGGTACCACATTTTAATTTTATGTAAAAGAAGTTATATTAAGTAAAAGTAAGTACTGTCATTGATGCCCAGTAACTGAACATAAAAGCTACAACATCATTGTCCTTTTACTGTGACAAAAATCTCAAAAATTGGTTATTAAGTCTTATAGTCAAGCAAGATCATATTGCTTCTATTTTGTTCATGACATCTCCAGTTAAGAGTATATTTATGAAATGGCCAGAATATGTCACTTCTTTCTAAGGCTGCGTGATTAAAAACTACTCTAAACTCCTGCGTTGGACATTCTTTCTTGCTGACTGAGATGAACTTGGGGGTGGGGAGCACTCACCTAAGACTCCCAAGGTTTAAAAGCACTTCCTTTCAACCCAGCCACACTAATTCCCATCACTTGCTGGAGTACAATCAGGAGAGGCGTGGAAGAGTTATTGGCATGAAGCACTCTCAGACTTCTGTAGGGTGGATGAATGTCAGTGTAGGAAGGAAAAATATCTTTCCCTCACCTATCCTAGGTTCATGCTGAGGACCCCATAACATGGATCCATTAAAGATGAGTTTAAAAAAATAATAATAAAATAAAATAAAGATGAGTTAATAAGAGCATGCAGGTATTTTTAAGATGAGTTGTAATTGACGCAGAAGCCTTCATAGGAAAAGAAAACCTGAAGCAACAGTGATATGTGACTTTATTTTATAGATAGTTTGATCAATAGTGGACTGTGGAAAAGAAAATAATAGGACAAGGGGGGTGTGATCTAATGGTAAGAAGCTGGGAGCCTCAGCTGTCAGGGCCTGGGACTGGCCAGGTCTCGCCCTGGCTTAACTAAGTTCCGTACACAGACAGCTAAGCTGCCTTGCTCAGGAACAATTTCTCTTAGGTGCCTGAGGGTGATCTACTTCAGCTGGAGAGAAAGAGAGTCTTAGAGGGAGTAAAGCAGTCTTAGAATAAATAGATCTTAGTGTTTAGTGGAGCTCAGTAATCTTCAGCAGAGAGACGCTGTGCTGGCATTCTGCGGGCAGGAGAGGAGACAGTCAGAGTAAGCGGGTCCGTGATAGAATGCGCGTGCTCCCCACTGCCTTCTCCTCCAGCCTAATATAAGGCTAATCTCCTACCTCTCCACACCACAGTGTAAACTGCCAATTCACCACTGCTCTCATCTCGCCAGCTCTCATGCTTGTTAGGAGCGCTAAATCCCTCCCCATGCCCTTTTCAGTAAGGTGTTCCATTATTGAGCTATACAGGTATTTCTTATAACTCTCACTCCTACCATAGGCTATCTGGGCTGCTACACTCAGCAAAGCCTGTTGGTTCAGATTCCTTTCTGGGTCCCTTCACCTTCAGAGATAAATAAGGATGCTCCTTTCCCCATGTGTAGAGAGGGAACCTCTCACAAGAGAGTTTTATGTCCCACATTAGGAAAAGTCAGACAATCCTTTCTAGGTGTTATGACCTTCTGTAGTTTCCTCAGATTCTTCCAGCTGAAAATGTTTTAGGATACTATGTTTGCCCTGAACCCTGCCATCACAAGAGTGAGTAGAGGGAGGGTAAACGGTGGGACCACACCTATGGAGCATATTGCAAGGGTACAACTCAAATCTATCAAGTATAGAACAAAAATGTCTTAACACAATGATTAAGTAAATGAGGTGAAAGCTATGTTAATTAGTAGGATGTAAGCACTTCAATTTGTACAAATCAACATATTGAATCCTGCATAGGCATAAATGTATTCATGATCTATGCATATATGACTTAATAAAAGGAAAAAAATATACAAGAGTGAGTGAGACTTAGCATGAAACTGTAACCTGAGCTAGGCAAATCCCGAAGAGATTTTTAAAAGAAAAAGAAAAGTCTTAATGAGTAATTTGAATATCATCATCTTTCCACATTTATCTGCTACCTAGAAATTTCTGTAAGATTTCTGTAAAGGCATTAAGGGCTCTTTTCAGTTGCTTAATTTATTGCTATCCAGGAAGGAACTTTCTCCAGATAATTTGAGTCATGCTTCAATAAGTTCTTTCTTTTCTTTTCTTTTCTTTTTTTTTTTTTTTTTCTTTTCTGTATTTTCTTTAAGGAGATCTCTAATGTCATGAAATAGACCAGGCAGTCCACTCTCTGCTGGAAGCAATTGACTAAAATGGGCCATGTGCAGCAGAAATCTGCCATTCTGTGGAGCTCTTGGCTGGGACATCCACGACCAGGCAGAAATGACCAGCAAAAATAAATGATTAAGCTAGAATTGGGGAAGCATTTTTTTTCTAGCCTAGTTATAATATCTATTTTCTCTCTTATGAAGAAGATAAATGGCATCATTAAAAAGGAAATGTACCAAATGTGTTACAAAATGTATAAGTGTGCTGTGAATTATCACTCCGCATTGTACAGTCTACATTCACATGTGCACATATTTCAATATGGCAACAATAATTTGAAAGGAAAAACGTATCATAAAGCAAATTTTTATTTATGAGAATTACATATAACAGCTCTGGTTTGCCTTCCCCAGCCTGCTTTAAAGAAACAGTTGAAATCAGCTCTCCTGTTACTTAATTTCAGCAAATAAGATGAAATGCTTTACATTACGGGTCTCAGCCAGGGATTTGGTTGGCAAAGCCAAAGTGTGTGCATTCTTTAAGAAATAATTACCCTAACAACAGGCACCAACTTGGCTTCTTTTACAGAGACTTATAAACATACTTTATAATTAACACACAGCAAATCGACCTACTTTCTTAAGGGTGTTCAGGACTAGGAATGAACAGATATGTCTTTAGTTTTCATGTCCAGACAGAAGGGTACTATGAATAGAATCTGCAAAGAAATTCTGGGACTTTAAGACTCTGAAGCTCATGAGTGAGATAAAGCAAATAGCCTGCTGACTCTGACCTTAATGATCCACCAGGGACATACGGTTGTCACAAAAAATCTAACACATTTCCTGGGCCTCAGCCATTAACCAACTCATCAGTGAGTGATACACCATTTAAGTGAGTGGTTGAGTTTTATGGGGATTCAGTTCTGGAATGTATAACTGGAAGGCTGAGCCACCTGAGCCCGGCAGCCAACACCACTGACCGAGGGCTACCACGTCACAGTAGGTGGCTATATCGCTGGTGATGAAGACCAAGGCTGTACTCTGAAGTAGACTGCGGGGGGAAGAGGAAGGAAGTGGATGGAGGTGTTTTCAAGACAGCAGAAGAAGATGATTTTAGAGAGCTTATGGAATAGAATTCCCTGGAACCAACAGTATTAATTAATATCCAGAAGAGGCATGTGTCACCAACCATTCCAAAGGCTTTATCTGACTTTTCAAGTCAAAGCAGCTTTAGCTGATTTGATCAGGCATTTACACTGGATTTTGAGAGGACATTTATCATCTGTGGATGGTCTTTCTTATAGTTAGGGTCCTTAAACCAGGGGAAGGAAAAGCCCTGAATA
Organism: Loris lydekkerianus; assembly: GCA_963574355.1. Classification (NCBI taxonomy): domain Eukaryota; kingdom Metazoa; phylum Chordata; class Mammalia; order Primates; family Lorisidae; genus Loris; species Loris lydekkerianus. Next base: position 9,480 of record CAUYPK010089080.1, read on the forward strand.
TTTCCCAGAGTTTGGGGCTCAACCCTCTGTTGTTTATCCCATTGACTCTACGTTCCCCAAAGCTGTAGTCATCCAAAGATATGTGAAAACAACTCGCCTACACTACCTCAATATGGAAATTACAATTGATAAAATCATATGTCATAGCTAAATTTAATTTTTTTTAATTGTTTGGGATTCATCGAGGGTACAAAGAATTAGATTACTCTGATTGCATTTATTAGGTAAACTCCCTCTTATAATTGTTTCCCGCCCCCAAGAGGTGTGTCATACACCATGACCCCTCCACCCTGTCCCTCCTGCCCTCTCCCTGATTTCTCATTCCCCTACCCCCACCATGTATTAGGTCATCTACTGTCTTCATTTTAGAATTGAATACATTGGATTCTTTCTTCTCCATTCTTGTGATACTTTGCTAAGAAGAACGTGTTCCAACTCCATTCAGGTTAATACAAAAGATACAAGGTCTCCATCTGTTTTAATGGCTGAGTAGTATTTCATGGTATACATATACTACAGCTTGTTAATCCAATCTAATCCACAGCTTGGTGGGCTTTTAGGTTGTTTCCACATTTTGGCAATTGTAAATTGAGCTGCAATAAACAGTCTAGTGCAAATGTCCTTATAATAAAAGGATTTTTTTGTCTTCTGGGTAGATGCTTAATAATAGGATTGCAAGATAAAATGAAAAGTCCAATTTGAGTTCTTTGAAGATTTTCCATACTTCCTTCAAAAAGTTGGTGTTACTTTGCAGTCCCACCAGTAGTGTAAAGGTGTTCTCTTCTCTCCACATCCACACCAGCATCTGCAGCTTTGAGATTTTGTGATGTGATGCGGGCCATTCTCACTGGGGTTAGGTGATATCTCAGGGTGAATTTGATTTGCATTTCTTTGATAATTAGGGATAATGAACATTTTTTCATATGTTTTCTAGCCATTCAACTATCTTCTTTAAAGGTTTTATTCTTCTTTCTTGCCCAGTGATATAAGGGTTATTGGCTCTTTTTTTGTTGTTGATTAATTTGAGTTCCCTGTAGATCCTACTTCTCAAGATTTTGTCCAATCTAACATTTTACAGCCACCTAATCTTTGATAAACCAAACAAGAACATACACTGGAGGAAAGAATTTGTATTCAATCTATGGTTCTAGGAGAACTGGATATCACATGTTAAAAAAAAAAAAAAAAAAACTGGACCCACATCTTTTTTCACTCACAAAAATTGATTCAAGATAGATAAAAAATTTAAATCTAAGGCATGAAACAATAAAAATCCTCTAAGAAAGTGTGGGGAAAACACTTCAAGATACGGACCGGCAAAGACTTTATGAGGAAGACTTAAGCGGCAATTTCCTTTTGTTGTTGTTGTTGTTGTTGTTGTTGTTGTTGTTGTTGTTTTGTGGAGACAGAGTCTCACTTTATCACCCTCGGTAGAGTACCATGGCATCACACAGCTCACAATAACCTCCAACTCCTGGGCTTAGGCGAGTCTCCTGCCTCAGCCTCCCAGGTAGCTGGGACTACAGGTACCTGCCACAATGCCCGGCTATTTTTTGTTGCAGTTTGGCCAGGGCTGGGTTTGAACCCGCCACCCTCGGTATATGGGTCTGGTGCCCTACCCACTGAGCCACAGGCGTCACCTTTCAGCAGCAATTTCAACAACAACAAATATAAACAAATGGTACTTCATTAAACTAAGTAGGTTATGTACAGCTAAGGAGACAATAACCAAAACAAATAGACAAACTTCAGAATGGGAAAATATATTTGCATATTATGAATTGGACTAAATTTAATTTTTAATAACAAATACAACACATTTTCTAATATCAGGATAGATCAATGGTTTTCAACCAAGGACGTTTTGTTCCCCAAGGGATATTTGGCAGTACTGGAGAAATTTTTGGTCATCATAACTGGGGGTGTTACTGGCATCTGGTGTTGAAGCAAAGAATGCTGTTAAACATCCCACAATACACAGGACAGGCCCCCACAACAAAGAATTATCTGACCCCAAATGCTAGTAGTGTTGCAGTAGAGAGACAATGGATTAGATTATATTGCATTCAGATTATTTTAGGCTAGTTGGAGATGTATACAGATAATTTGAGAAAGTTTCAAAATAGTGAAATTGTAGCCTAAGTTGGGATATAGACATATGTGAGGTCAAACAATTGAGTTCACAAATTCATTCTAGAAAAAGTGCTGCATACTACATTCTGAATATCACTATGGTCACGTTCCAAGTACTCCCCGTGGGAAACTGTGCACTGATGCCAGGGCCTAGTCCACCCTTCAAAGCAATTCTGGAACTCTTTTTCCAGAATGCCATCAGAGCTGTCACCATATGAGGACTGACAATTAAGTTCGTGAACTCATCTTAGAAAAAGTGCCTTGAAGGGTAGACTAGGTGCCAGAATCTGTGCATAGCTTCCAAAGGGAAGCATTTTGAAAGTGACCATAGTGATATTCAGCAATGAGGTGTGTAGTATTTTTTCTAAGATAAGTTCAGAACTTAATTGTCTGACTTCACATGCTGCCTAATTTGAGGGAAGAACCAAATCAGGGTAACTAGAATGTGTAAGGAAGGGTTCAGAGAAGACATTAGGCTTCAGCTAGGCTTTAACAATTACATAGGCAGAAATGAACCACTGTTGAATGAAAAAAACATGTATTAACATAAGAGAAGTGCTCAGAGGTGCAGCACAACCATCTTATTCCCCCAGGTCCATGTCAACAGAGGATTGGAGAGCCTCAAAAATGTTCCTGTGACTAAGGAGCCTCTCTTTCTCTATCTCCTCCATATCCCAGTAAGTACCGCTGATGGTGTGACTTGGCAGAAAGGCTGTCTTGGGTGGGGACTGCGAGACAACTTGCCAATTGCATGAAGTGCCTGGAGTGGGCCCTTGCACTGACCATGCCAATGGCTCTTGGTCTGTAAGGTGACTTAACTGCCCATATGTTCATGTGTAGTCAGTTTGGGCTGCTAGAACATAATGCCATGCACTATGTGACTTATAAACAAGAGAAATTTATTTCTCATAGCTCTGGAGGCGAGGACAAGAGCCAGGCATTGGCAGGCACGGGATCCATTGGGGGCCGGCTTCCTGCTTTTAGCGCCTCCCTGTGTCCTCACTTGGGGGTGGGGTAGGGGACTCTCTGGGTCTTTTTCATAAGGACACTAGTCCCGTCTTGAAGGCTTTGCCCCCATAACCTAATCAGCTTCCAAAGACCCCATTCTCAAAACACCATTATTTTGGAGTTAGATTTCAACATGTGAATTGTGGGAAAACAAATTGTCTACAGCAGTGAAGAAGTTTGGTAGTTAGTGTGAACTAACTTGTCTTCTTCATTCCCTGCAGTCACAGGTACAGGGTCTTGTTTCACTCACATCGACTTTACTGACAGCATCTGTCGTACGTTCGTTTGTCTTGCGCAGCAGCAAAAGTTGTGCGAATCTCTACCATCCTTGCATCTCAAGTGGTCTGAAGATAAAAGATTTTCACTTTACATCATCAGTACAGTACATTATACCCAGTAAAGTAGGGACAAGGTCAGGAAATTAGAGAATGCAAAAATGCTAAAGGAATTGTAGATCCTTTACTTTTAGAGATCTCCAGCTAACAACATGTGTGTTATAAGAAATTCTAGTAGATTTCTGAAGTCATTTTGATATTTGGTCAATCATTCATTTCACAGCCACAGGTGCTGTGGATGAGGTTACCCTTTTGTAGAAGGAATTCATTTTATAAGGTAGGCAATGACCTTTTCCAAGTAAGTATCCATTTAATAGACTAGAATGTGTTTTCAGGTTGAAGGGTTTCAATTCAACAAATATGACAAAACTATGATCTACAACTATAGACGACACGACTGGTATTATACTTAATACTACTGAATCTCAGTACTACTAGATAAGTATAGTAGCAGTAACTGGTAGAAAGTGCATCATAAGTAATATTCAGAGGACCTGATTGGTGTTTGCTACCAGGAAGTGCGTGATCTGTATGAAGTCCAGAGGAAGAAAGTGAAAGAACAAGTATTTGATAATTCTTACTCCCTGGTGCTTAGGAATAGAATGATGTGATTCTGGAAACTCAGAATTGAGTTTCAGTTAAATAGAAACATACCTCCTAACTACAACAGGTCATTTCTTGAGCACTTCAAGACTACCTTTTCCTACTTGGTTTTGAAGATTTGTTTATTTGTTTATTGTAGGCAATAATTTGATCTCAAGGTTGTTCCTTTCAGCAGTCATGCCTAGAAGAGGGAAATTCCCTGCATGGTAATGAGTATCTGGCTCTCAAGTTAAGAGCTCTACCAGAAATTCTTTGTTATAAAATACTTAAACTTTTACATAAGCTTATTGTATCTGAGTACAAATCCAGCAAGGGTGAGTGAGCAGTGATTTTTATTAGCACACTATATAGACAAAGAAAAGAAGAAAGGTCAGTTGGTGTCCTGAAGTTAAGACCATTGGTCTGTCCCAGAGCTGAGACCCAAAGGCAAGTCTACCTGCTCTCCTTATGATACTAACATCCTAGGAGAGTTAAAGACAAAAATCAGGAGGTGAGAGAATGAGCCCCAGGGACAAAAAAATGTAGCCGATTCTCTCTAACACAGTGGTTTTCAACCTTCCTAATGCTGCAGCCCTTTAATGCAGTTCCTGTGGGTCGTGACACACAGGCTGAGAACCGCTGCTCTAACACTTCTCCCAAGCTGTACTCCTTCCGCTCTCACTGTCCCCTGGGGTTTCCATTCAGGAGCCTTTTGTCTGACTCATGTTCCCCTCTCCCACCCTGGAGGCATGAGGGTGACATCAGAGATGAGAGTGCCTCTGCAGAGACATGCTTAGAAGAGCAGAAATTCTTCCAGGTAGCCTGCCGGAGAGAATATGACAGTCACTGCAGCAAATGCTGGGGTGGCCTGAGGAGGCAGGTCCTAAATCTTAACCTTACCGGGCCATTCTTGATCGTTAGTTGACCTGTCTACCTCAGTATTCTAGTTCCTTTTTTAAAATTTCAAAATATCATGGGGGGCACAATATTTTTATTACATGGAAACCTTTTACAATTCTTAACTCATGGCTTTCAGTGTGACCCATCACCCAAGTTCATTGTACCAAAGTTCATAGTGTTCATCGTACCTGATAGGTAGGTTTTTACCCCTCTCCTCCTCTACCCTTACCCCTTCTTGATTTCCAACGTCCTTTACATCTCCTGGGTGCCCATTGATTAGCTCCCAATTATTAGAGAGTAACTGTAGCGTTTGTTTTTCCGTTCCTGAGATACTTCACTTAAGATAATGGTCTCCAGTTCCATCGACGTTCTGCAAAAGACATTATTTTGTTCCTTTTCATGGCTGACTATTCCTCTATGTTGTACTAGATATATAGTGTGTATGTGTATGTATACATACACACCCACCCCACATTTACTTAATCCAGTTATGAACTGATGGGCACTTAGGTTGATTCCACATCTATATGACTGTGAATTGGGCTGCAGCATTTGAGTTTGGGTGTCTTTTTGGTGAACTGTTATCTAGTAGTGGGATTGCCGGGTAGTAGTAGGTCTCCTTTAAGTTCTTTGAGGAATCTCCATACTGTTTTCCACAGAGTTTGCACTAATTTGCCATCCCACCAACAGTGTGCAAATGTTCTTTCTCTCTCCACCTATGCCAGCATCTGTTGGTTGCTGCTTGACTTTTTAATAATCGCCATTCTGGTAGGGGTAAGATGGTATCTCATTGTGGTTTTAATTTGCATTTTCAAGCATTTCTTCATATGTTTATTGGCCATTTGTCTACCTTCTTTTGAAAAACTTCTCTTATCTTTTATTAATTCATACTTTCTAATGGGACTATTTATTTCTTTCTCGCTGATATGTTTGAATTCATTGTGTTGTCCTTAATTCTAGCAAGAGGATGCAAAAATGCTAAAAGGAATAATAGGTCTTTTATTTTTAAAGATCCTGAGCTAACAATAAATGTGTTATAAGGAATTTGATTTCTCCAATTATTTTAAGATTTCCCCAATCATTCATTTCATAGATTAGCCACACTTAACCAACCAGGTACAGTAAACATTATAGATGCATGAAAAACATTTTATGCCTTCTTTGCTTGTTTCTTAATAGTTAACTGATTTATTTCCTTTGGGAAGGTGACAAACATTATACTTTTCCTGGTGCTTAACTTTTTCCCCAAATTTTGAAATGCCCACATTACTTATTGCTAAATATATATATGAAGAAATTATGAAAAATGAATGTATTTAATATAATTTCTACGTAAGAAAAATTGTGGATAAATTCAATCACATTTAAGACCATAATTATAAAAAAATCAATAAAATGTTTCAGGGACATTTAATGCTAAAATTAATATTTAAGTATAAAAAAGGTAGACTAGGAGTTTGAGAATTATTAAATTGAATTATTAATGTGCCTCTGGGTCAATGATGCAGAGATTAAAAACTTCCAGAAAGCGAATCCCAGCCAGTAACAAGTTAATTACTCTTTTCTCCTTTAAATGGCCAATAATCAGATTCCAAATGTACTTAATATCTTAAAGAAAAGAACATTGTTTATACTTATGCATCTTCGGATGCAAAGGTTTGTCACCTGTTTTCATTCTCAAGCAATTCCTTTGAGCTTCTTTGCCTTTCTCCCCAGAGCAGCACCAGTGTGAAATGCTAAAATTCTTTTTACATTTTTTCCTGAAGAGCTGCATGCCTCTGGAGCTGCCTAGGTTCTACAATTATGTACTTTGTGTTCTGCCAATTTTGATTCATTCTTATTCCTTATGAAATCTCTACACCAGAAGATCTGGGAATAAAAAGATTTGCAACAGTATGCTCCTGCCCAGGAACCTGCCATTGCTTATTGTTTTTTCCTTTACTGATAGAAGATAGAAATTTGTTCTAAAATCATATGCTCTGAAACCCCCCAAAGAACTGTCTCCTACATCAGGACAAATTCAAGAGCCTCAAACTAAAAGATGAAACTTTAGAATACTTCTGACTAGTGTTTGTCATCTAAATTTAGCTGTAGTACATGGACAGGTTTTTAATTAGGAAAGTGTGAAAACAAATGGAATCCTAAGCAAATTTCTTATTTTGGAATATGCTTGTGACTCTGAGGCTGAGAATTTGCAAGAATGTGCCTTGGTTTGGTAAATTTTTTTCTAATCAAAAAGAATTAAACAGTGATAGATTTCTCTTCATTTCAATAAGTTGTGTGTGTGTGTGTGTGTGTGTGTGTGTGTTCAATGTTACTTGGTGGTCTCGCCAATTACTGTTTGTAATGCGAGTTCTTCCTGCTGGGATCTGATTCCTGAGACTCTCTCCATTCATTTAAACTTTTATGTCAAATACATAATTTTTGCAGGTCCCCTTTTTATGAAGTACTGTCAAGAGCATGTAAGCAAGAATATAACTTCATGGTAGAAAACCTTTAGAAAGGTAAATGTGACCATATCCAGGAACCACATACTTTTTAAAAAATGGTTTATTTGAATGCTTTAGAATAGGGAATGCTTCATTAACGTGATCCAATACAGAGGAAAGATAAGAAAATAGTATCCACAGTTCCTTGGATAGAACCTCAAAATCTGGAATGCTCCTAGTAATTTGTTATGCATGTCTGAAAAATTTCTTTCTTGATTTGGTCACACTTGAGAGCATTTAAATGAATTCAACAGAATGGAATTTAAAGCACTTGCTAGTAGGTATACTGGAACACACAAAAGTTAACACAGAGTACTACATTCTCCCATGGTCTTCTCATGATGTTGACTTAAGAATTCTGCAAGAGCATTTGTACTGGGGCTGCTTTTCTTTTCCTAACAGATTGCAAATTCTTTGATGAGGAGGACAGAACCTTGTATATCTGTATCACCAGCAGTAGTCCAGTGCCAGGATCATGGGAAGCACATGGGAGAGTATTTCTAGAGTAAGTGCTGAATTTTATTTTGTAACAGGAAAAGGAAAGATGTCTAATATTAATACCTTTCTGGTAGTTTCTTTTATTAAACAAACTTTCTAGGCCTCCTAGATTAAAATAAGAATAAAGAAAAAGGTTTCCATGCTCTCCCCTTATTAAACCAGGATTTACTGTGTTTCCTAGAAGTAATATCTAAACACAATTATTAATATCTCTTTTACAATGCTTTTATGACTAAGAATGTCACTCTAATTGGGAGAGAAAGCCATCTTTTGGGAGAAAAAGTTAGAGGTGAGAAATTAGGATTCTCAAACATGAATGTAAAGAGAAAAACATAAATATATGTAGCTTTGGGTGCTCCAAGTAGAACAATAAACTTTCAAGCTCCGCTATTTTTCTGGAAAAGATTTTCCAAATTCCTGTAGGTCATGTAGCATTATCAAGGGCTTAAACTGGCTTTATAGTCAGAAAGAAGAAGGATTTGCTATAGGGATAGTAAAAGGAAACTCAGATCTTTCTTATGGCTGGTGATATGGCCCAAGGGGACAGAGAAAGTTAACCACACACATACCCCTGGGTTTTTCTTCTATGGGATTAGCTCACTAAGGGTTTGTAAGTAAGGGTCTCAATTTAAATGTGGATGGGGATATTTTTTGCCTGCATTCCTAGCTTTGGAGTCTAGGAAGAGATAATTTTAAACTTTTGTTTGCTTCCCCTAAACAATCTGGGGCCTGGCAACATCAGCTTGAAGGCTCAGTGAATAGAGGCATGAATCATTTTAACTCTCTCAAACCATCCAAACTTCCCACAAAGCACAGGTGCTGAGCTGAGGTGCAGAGGGCCAGCCGTCCAGTCCTCTGTGGCAGCAGAGGATGTGGGGCAGGACACTGACTGGGGGCATCATGCAGATATAAAAGTCTTAGGCAGTGAGCATTGACACGGGTCCTTATAGGTCAGGGAGCTTCATCCAGCTCTGACCAAGATCAGACGCCACCCTTAACCCGTCACCAATTTTACCAGCCACGGATGAGGGCACGGCTGGTCATTGGATAACCTGCAACTCAACAGCCAGCTGAGAACTTCTGAAGAATACATAACCATATATGGATGAAAATGTTACCTTTGGTCTGCATACCAAAATTGTGATTAAATTCTGCAAACCTAATTATGAGGGCTGCAGGATGACAAAATCTGGGGACTGAAGAGTCTGGTTTCGACTGGTCAGTGATCAGGCAGTCTTAGTACAGGGCAAGGTTTCCCTTAGTGATCACTTGCAGCAGTGTACTTCGAGTTTCTCATAAAAACTGTTACTGATGGAAAAGCCGCACCCTCACCCTGCCTCACGTTCTGAAACTTGTCATTCCAGGTTTTATATAAACCGACTTGAAGACATTTATTTTGAAGGTCAGGATAAGGAAGTAATGACTATTTTTAGTTCACTCTAGCGATCCATAATGATAATGGCTTTTAATCAATGATGTAGGTTCCTAATTCCTGGGTCTTATTTCATTGTTTCCTAAGTGGCAGCAGAAATAACAATTTATTATTCATTAAATTTAATTTGCCTATATAAGGTTTTAAAATTCTTAAAATCACCCTGAGGATAGAAATTATCCTATGTGCACAGGGAAACTAGCTCTCCAGGCCAGCAGGTAAATTGGCAAATATTACAAAAGTAATATGAGGAAGGTTCGGGCATTCGTTGTCATGGGTCAAGAGTTTAACATAAGTGATTTGAATTAATCTTTAAGACAAACTTATCAAGTGGATATTAATATGTCTATTTTAAAGATGACAAAGATGAAATAATTTGCTCAAGATTGTGTAGTCAGATTGAATTCAGGTCTGATTTGATTTAAAACCTACTGTTTTTCCCACTCTTTTATCCTGCTTCATAATTGTGTCTGTTTAAAGACCAATATGACCCCTAATTTATAAATTTATAATACATTATACAGCCTCCTACATTATTTGAAGGATTAAAAAGCAAATGAAAACATAACACATTGTAATAGTCTAAACGTTTTTAATTTTTATTGCCCATGTTTTAGTTTTCCTACCTTACAGAAATTAGACATGATACTATAAAAAAAAGTGCAAAATTAGATCTGGCGCATGATATACCTTTGAATCATTTTACTTTTTTCTACTCTATATGCTCAGAATACAAATAGATAGATGGTTAGATACACAGATACTCACATACCACTCTATATAACATATATATTACTATATAATATGTACTTTTATATAACATATATCATTTCATCAGTACTATAAAAATATAAAGGCTAACATAAAATATAAGAGCTATTTGTATTTGGACTTTTTAATAGATACAAAGTAATTTAAAATGAGATTCTCAGAAGAAATAACTAAACACTTGAGTGAGGAGAAACATCACAATTTCATGAAACCTAAAAATCTTAAATTAATATTATTAAAATCATACAAGTTTATTTTAGTGTTAGTTGACTATATATTGTTATTGTTGCTACTGTTCAATGAAATGGTATCTGTTATAGCCAATGGAAAGAGCTTAGGTGTAATTTTGAAAATCAAAATATTTTAAAATGTACCAAATTGTGAGTTTTCACAAAAACCTGTAATCAGGAAAAACATACCTTAGTAAATGCACAAAGCAAAACAGTCTGCAGTGCTGGGCAATGGAATGTTTGTGGAGCCCTCTTGCTCCCTGGGACCTCAGCCAGTCCATATGGTCATCTAACGGGGGGCCTGAAGACTGTGGGTGATCTCGCAGACCATATGTGCTGCAATACCTAGGAACAACTGGAGCTTGGCTCATCACGTGGTAAGAACCTAAATTTGGATTTAACTTGTTTGTACTGAGAAGAACCCAAACCTCACATAATTTTTGTGCATTGCTTGTTTATCATTAACTCTGAAATGAGGCTGCATAAACATACCTCTTTCCTGGACAGACATTCTTCAAGTGCTCTGTTAACCAATGACACACCTTTCATTCTGAGGAATTTTTTTTTTTAAAAAGACTGAAAGCAATGATGTTGCAATTCTTCTCACGCTGAGTTTTTAAGACTGGAGCCCACCAGTGAGTAAGCATTACAATTACCACTGGGAATGACCCAACCTGCCTCTCTGAGCCAAGGCTGTTCCCTAATCCAGGGGCTGAGTAAGAAAATGGGAACTTGGAGTTGCTGAGATTATCCAGGAATGGAAAAAACAGATAGAAAATAAAGGTCTGATGAGATGATCATCAAAAAGCGTGAGGTGATGTTCTCTCCAAATCTTTATGCTCCTGTCTGTTCTTAGATGAACATCCTCTTTTGTGAAGGGCTCTCTCATGTAAATACTTTACTTTCCTCATATCACTTTAGCAGCATTTACAAATACAGCGAAATTTATCACCAGGGAGTAGAGTAATGAAGACAGAGCCAAGTAAGATAGCCTTCAGGGAGAGTGATATTCTGAGCTGGGTTTTCTGTTTGAATTCATCAACTATTTGCTTTATCTCCAGTTTCACACTGATGGATAGAAATGATTGATGCACAAAGAGCCAATAATACTAAGAATCTTATTCTCAAAGAAGCTTATTCTCAAAGTTTCTATAAATAAGCTTTGTATTGGTACAAAATACATTATAAAATGGAAGAAAATTCCTTTACATGAAAGATAGGCAGGAAAACAAGATGACTGATGTGCTTATTTGGAAGTAATTCTACCCTCTAAAAAGGGATATGGGCTGTTTTCTATCTATGGAATTATTTATCTACCTTAGTATCTTTGTGAACAATTTGCACTGGATTAAGAAGCTTTACCTCTGATCCTCCTTCTTAAATTTCCCATATCAAAGACTATATCTGATGTTTAGAAGCAAATTAAAAGTCCAATTAAGCTTTATGCAAATGCCAACATCTATTTAATTTCTCCCAACAGGTTAGAAATCAGAAGGGATCAGGGCTTTTTTTTAGTTTGTATTATGTTGCTTTAAATTCTAGTTTGTCTGGTTTATGATTTAAAAACTGCTAAATATGCCAGAGAAATGCCACATTCAATTTAGCAATGTGTTGTCAGATTGTTAGGAAGTGATTCTTTTTTTTCTTGAACAGAAGTGAGATCATTTGAGTAATATTAACTTTAATGTATGAAATTGGCTTGGGTTGCCCCCAACATCACACTTGCTGGGGGATTACAAAATGGGAGAATTGATGCTTGGGTGTATAGAGGGTTCAAAATATGTTAACCAATGAATTCTCTGTTTATTGATCAGCAGGCTATTTGATTACCACTGAGTAACAAATACTTTCTATATTTATGGAAAGTAATACAGAGAATGATATTAAGGCTTGTAGCTTATCTATTTAGTAATGATGGCCTAAAGGTGAGAACTATATTTCTGTTATTAGTTCTAGAACCTGAATGTTGTGTTTCATATTGAACAGAAGTTCCCATATGGTTTAGGTGGGTGCACAATAATACTTGTATTCAAGGTAGGGGGGAAAAAACCAAACAAGAAAATGAGATAAATGTAAACCCAGCAACAGTGTTAATGGACTTTGTCATCCTGGTTCTCCCCCTTAGAGTGGGAGCTACCTGAGCATCATGTAGTGAATGGAGTCTTGGCCCAGAGTAGGCTGCCTGAATCTACTTATCTATACAGTGATCATTTCCTTGGATTATCAGTGTGTAATTGGAATGGACTTATTCGGTGATTACAGAAACCCACAATGGCTCCTCACTCTACAGAATAAGGTTCTAAGTTGAAACTTTTAACCTTTCCATCCCCAAATTAAGGCAGTAAATCAAAACCTATATTGCATCCTGAGAAGACAGCAGGAATTAGTGACATCCACAGGGACCTTAATATATAGGGAGGGGATTTGCCCTCCTATCATTAATTCACCCCCTGGCCCCGTCATAAACCACATATCATACAATGCACAGGAGAGATGCTCACAACAAAGAATGTCTAGTCCAAAATATCAATAGTGCTGCTATTAAGAAACCCTGGTGGGAGGAAACAGAGCAAGATGGCAGAATAGAAACCTTCCACGATCCTCTCCCTGCATGAACATCAGATTCAACAACTATCCACGCAAGCAAGTACCTTCAGAAGAACCAAAAATCATGGGAGCAATCATGCTACCTGGTGTTAACGTTATGTCAAAGAAAGAAGCACTAAAGACAGCAGGAAAGACAGCCCTCCTTCCTGTCCCACACCACTCCCACCACACAGCAGTGCTGCACCCTTCAGTTCACTGAGAGGAGAGAAAATCTGCAGGATGAAGAGGGACATAATTATGAAGCTTTGCCTTTAAACTCAGGGCCAGGTTGGTACAAGGGAACACAGAACAGGGCAGAAGTCTCCCAGTGCCCAAAGTACGAAGCATTTCGACTAATCCCGCCAGAAGGAAAATCTCCATTCTAGTTTGGGGCCTGGACTGAATTCATAAGGTACAAAGGGTAAAGTCCTTCAGCAATTTCTGCAGAGCCATTAGACTTGGGGTGCACATTTCCCATTGATACACCAGCAGTGGTGGCCGAGCCAGTGCCTGTATCACCACCACTCCAACTACAGCTGAGGGAGTCTTCCTCCACTTGGGAAAAGAAAAGGAAAAGTTCAGAGGACTTTATTTTTTTTTTCAACTTGAGTACCAGCTCAGCTACAGTAAAATAAACTAACAAGCTTACTCCTAAAGCCCCTGAGTGTCCAGGCCATAATTCCTAGATGACATTTCTAGACCCACGCTGGGACAGAAGGACATCCACTGCCCTGAAGTGAAGGACCCTGTACCAGCAAGATTCACTACTTCCCAAAGAAGTCTATAGGTTCAATGCAATCTCCACCAGAATATCAATACCATTCTTCAAAGAAATTGGAGAAGTAATTCTAAAATTTAGGTAGGAACACAAAAGATCCAGAATCATCAAAGCAATCCTCACCAAAAAGAATAAAATTGGAAGACTCACATTACCTGACTTGGAATTATATTACAGAGCTGTAGCAGGGTGGTGACATAAAAACAGATTCATGGACCAATCAGATAGAGTAGAGAACCAGAAATAAACCCACATGTCTGTAGTGAACCTGTCTTTGACAAAGTTAACAAAACTTACATTGGAGAAAGAGCAGACCCTCCAATAAATGGTGCTGGCAAATGTAGATACCTATTTGCAGAAGAATGAAATTATACCCTTACCTCTTGCCATATATGAAAATCAAAAGTGATTAAAGATTTAAATGTAAGACCTAAAACTGTGAAACTAATATAAGAAAACATCAGAGATATGCTTCAATACTTTGGTCTGAGTAAGAACTTATTACATAATATATCTACATAGGTAATCAAAGCAAAATTGGACAAATGGGATCACACCGAGCTAAAAATCTTCTGCACAGCAAAGGAAACAAGCAGGAAAATGAATAGACAGCCCACAGAATAGGAGAAAATATTTGCAAACTACCTATCTGACAATGGTTTAATAGCTAGGATAAGAAATCAAAGAATCCCAATCCATCTCACCCCAGTTAAAATGGCTTTTATCAAAACAACAAGCAATAAGTGATGAAGAGCATGCAGAGAAAGGGGAACTCTTGTACATTGTCGGAAAGAACGTAAATTGTAAATTAATGTAATCACTATGGAGAAGAGTAAACTTCACCTGGGAAGTTTTTGGAAGATTATTGGCCAGTTTGGGCGGTAAATGGAAAAATGCAGTGGCCAGAACCTAAGAAGGGTATGTTCATTAAGGGCTCAGATGCTCAGAGATGAGGTTCCTATCAGCCCACCAGCTATGCCAGGTAGACCTGCAGAGATAGTAACCACAGTTACGGTTAACACTGGCTGCAGCACAGAACCCAGCTCCACTGGCAGGGATTGTCTTTTTTTCTACTAACATTTTCTCCCATAAATTTGTTCAAGAAGAGATAAGTCAGAATTCTAGAAGGCCTGTTCTCAGATGGAGTAAGCATAAGATATGAATCAATGAATCTGAGCACAGTAGGGGTGGGCTGCAGTGGATGCTGGAGGATGCCATCTGGATCCCCTTTGGAATGGAGGAACTCTTCCCCTAGTTTCTGGGGCTGTGGGTGTTGAGCCTTCATACTTGTACCCCTTTCTGGGAGTGCTTTCCCCTCACCCAGGGTTATGCCTTTTCCTCTGGGCAGCCTAAATCTAATCACTGATCATGAGTCCACTTCCTCACTATCCACAGGATCAGCTGAGTGTGCGTTTGCAACGGCACCACAGTTGAAATTCTCCCTGTGCCAAATACTGTTTCCCTTCATCTCTCATTGATGTTATAAAGAACAGTCCCAGTGAACCCTCTGCAAACAAATCTTAAGGGTTCATATTCTGTTTGCTTTGACCTGTGGCGGTCACTGATGTCCCAGAACTTAAAACCAGTTTTAATAACAAGAGGGTTATGAATGATAAACACATAAACAACCAAATAGTATACTTTTCAGAAAATGAAATACATGCTATGAAATGGAATAGGTGATGATAGATAGGGAAAGTCATATAATCAGAAGAACTAAAATGTGGTACTAACCCCTGAAGGACAGAATGGATGCAGGCAAGAGTCAGATGTGTGTGAGTACTAAGCACAGGAAAGGACGTTAGAGTACCAGGTAGAGGTCGGGTGATAAGCAGCCCTTCGAGCATGTTTGAAGTGTTTGGCTTTATTCTGTTTTCAATGAACACCAAAGAGAACATTCTAATCAGGGGAGGGGTATGATGTGAATGATTCCTCAGAAAGATAATGCTTGTCACTTTAGTAAAAGGGACTTCCCTGACACCCTGTCTGAAATTTCACCCTTCCCCCTACCTTTTCCAACATTTCATATCCTTTTTCTTTCTGCATTATTTTTTTCCTACACCTATTGTATGATATATAGTATAGCATATATGGTATGTACTACTTCTTTATTTACCATATTGTCTAGCTCTCTAACCAGGGATGTACTTTTCTTTTTTTTTTTTTTTTTCTTTTTTCTGAGTCATTCGTCTATTCCCAGATCTAGAACAGTGACTATTACTCTCACTTAGTACATGCAAAATAAACATGAATTGAATGGAAGAACAACAGATACAAATGGCTGTTAAAGCTAAACAATGAGCTGAGGAGATGAGCAGACACCAAAGGCGGCTGGATATTATGACTGGACAGTGGTCCGGATGAGAGAAGAGGGTGGCTGCAGTTACAGCATTTGTCATGGAGACAACGAGAACTTGACCCACTCCAGTTATGTTTGAGAGTGGAGCATTTGGTGATAGATTGAGCATTGGAGCTATAAACAGGGAAATTAAGAATGATATTTGGCCAGGGAAACCAGGTAAATAAATGTTTCCACCATTGACAAAGATGTCAAAGATTGGTGGAAAGGAAGATGTGGAGTGTGAATATGTGACTGGCGAAGGTATTTTCTGCACCCCTGCTTCTGTGCTCACAGTAGACTAGGAATTAGAAGACTCAAGGGAAGGAGCTTGAGCACAAAAGGCTCCTTATGCAGAATTTGTAAGTCCTTGGATGGTTTTTTTGGTGATTGAAAACATTAGAAAATTGAATGAGGCAGTGTAAGTAGCAGGAATCTGTAATTTCAGCAGCTTACCCAGAGGGGAGAAACATGGGAATACCACTTATTAGCCGTTTCGGGTCAGGAGAAAATTGTTATCAGTCAGATCTCTCTTTTCCAGTCATGTAATAGATTTATGCTTCTGTGGGTTCATCCTTTGAACAATAAAAGTCCTGGACCATCTGCAGAGTTTGAAAGTTAGATCAGATTGCCTTACACAATGCACCTATCCTCTGAGACAGGTGTCATCAACTGATAAAATAGGAGTATTCCCCTCTCCAAGCCAGAGAAGACACTTTCCTAACCTGTTATGCAAACACCAATACCATTATTTAAAATAATGCTAATTGAAAAGCAGCTGGAAGGTGATTGGTAAAGAAGCCAAATACCAAAAATATCCAAAGAGCTTTCCTGGTTAACTACTTTTGGGAAACTCTGCATTCTCCATCTCTTTCCTTATACAGAATATGGAGTTTCTCAATCTTGGCAGCCCGTTCAGGTCACCTAAGAAGCCTTTACAAATCCTGATGCCTGCGCCACACATCGTACAATTAAACCAATTGGCACAGACCCTGGAGGTCAGACCCAGGCATCAGAATTTCTTTTTAAATCCTCAGCTGATATTACCAAGTAGCTAACACTGACAACTACTTTTTCAAGAAATTCTTGAGGCACATTAGCAGAATAAGGACCCTGAGGAGTAGTGCAGGAAAATATCTGTTTTCTGTCTGTAACCCACAGTTTGCAATATAAAGGCATTCATTCTTTGTGAGATATTCATAAATATCTCTAGAAATACTAGTGTCACACTGGTATATTTTGAGACTACTTCTGCAGATAACTTAAATATCACTAGTACCTTCAAAGCACATTAAGGGTTAAAAAAAAAATCACATTAAAATGTATTCAGTTTGCATTTCCTTGTTTATTAGTGAGGTTAACATCTGTTCAGATGTTTATTTAAAGGTTGGAAAGCTTGCAGGGTTGCTGCTTGTGGTTATGGATAATTCAAATAAGGGATTAGGGGAAGAAGCTTCTTAACAGGAGAGAGAAGCCGGTGTTCTGGGCATTCGGTCCTTTGAAAACCGAGTCCTGGGTTTTTTCTGATGTCAGTGTGGCATCATGCTTCTCTCATGGAAATTTACAAAGGCAGTGAGGGCAAAGATCTGGTTTTCATATTCTTATATGTTGCCTGAAAAACTAGCCCAGTGCCTGAAATATCCCCCCAAAATATTTGGCAAATAAAAGAATTACTAAAGTCCATTGCCATGGCATTCTCAGACCTCGCTGGGTGTTCCTGGACACTGCGTTAGTTTGCAGAGGTTTCTGTAAAGTAGGCATACGCGTAACATTATGCCTCCTGGGTGACTTAAACAACAATTTGTGCTGGTTTTCTAGAGCTGCTATAACATCAATGATAAACACGGCTTTAAGCCTCTTGGCCAGTTTAACCCACAGAAATTTATTTTCTCATAATTATGGAGGCTAGTTTGAGATCAAGTTGGTGGAGCTGGTTTCTTCGAAGGTCTTTCTTTTTGGCTCATGGATGACCATCTTCCTCCTGTGTCTTCACCTGGCCTTCTCTTTGTGTGGGTTTACATCCTGACCTCCTCTTATGAGAACTTGAGTTGTATTGAAAGCATCCACCACGATGACCTCATTGTAATTTAACTATCTCTTTAAGGACTGTTTAAAAGGCTCAAGGCCAGTCACATGCTGAAAGCTTTAACAAGCAAATTTTGGATACAATGCAATTCAGCTCACAAAAGACACTATCCAAGCAAGTGGGACCACCTGCAAATTATCTTGAAGCTTGTGTTCTGTTTCCAGCCTGAAATTTGTAGGTTTAGAAACATTTTTCTTCATTCCTATCAGTCTTGGTGTGTGTGTGTGTGTGTAGTGTGTGTGTGTGTGTGTGTGTGTGTGTGTGTATGACAGAGAGAGAGAGAGAGAGACCATTAGAAAGGAGGCTTCTATAGTGTCAGGCTATTGAAATCATCTTAAAAAGACTTGGACCACACAGATGCTAATAGGTCAAATTTCTCTTCCTTTGTTTTCTTCCCTTGAATAATTACTTCTTTGCCTGATAGTTTGGAACTATTCAAAAGGTTTTGGGAGATGCTTGGCAAATGTAGGGTTGATTTGCAGTTATTCCCAGACTGACTGCTAATCTAGTTCTTTCTTAACTTTTTTTTATACGATTATATTGAGGTAGAATAATAAGGCAAAAAGGGCTTTAAAACACTGTGATAAATTCCTTACAATAGAAATTACCTTTAAGACCCCACTTATAAATAGAGCTATTCTTTGATTACTGAAGCACTCTAGTAGTTTTTTCTCTCTTCTTAAGGCTTCTAATTATTCCCATTTCCCCTGAATTGATGGATTGGTTTTACTATTGTTTCTAGTGTAAGTGATGTAATTAAAAACAAAATATAAGATAAACTGGTTAGAATAATACTTGGAGCCACTCTTTTTCTAATTTATTTTTTCTGTTCATTGGGAAGATGTATTTAATTGTTAGTGCTTTTGTCATTTGAATTAAGAGTTTCAGCATCTGTCAATATCTGCAGGCATTTTGCATCTTTTTGCACAATTCTCAGTTACTTGAAGAAAATATTTATATCTTCATTTTCATTAAAAAATGTATAGAAGAGGCAGCAAATCAACCTGCTCCCTCAGCCCTCCCATGGTGGGTGAAACTTCATGTTACAATAAAGATATGATAATTATAACACTTCATTAAGTTTAATATAGCATAATCACCAAACTTATTTGCCAGAATATTACAACTGTCCTATTTGTGAAAACATAGTTGACTATATGTATTTTGTGCATTTTTGTGTGACAAAAGAAACAATAAAAATGTAAGTTAAATATTGCATAAAACATCATAGTTAGGAAAATTGACTGGAGAAGAAATCGAGTCTGTGTGTCATCTTATTTTTCTCTCTAGATCCAATCTATTTGACAACAATTCACCTATAAGTATAATTTCACTTCCTCTGTGGTGATATTTTTCTAATAATGTCCTGTGGAGGCACACAATACGTCAGCTGTGTGTAGCTAGGAGTAGCTATTCACACTGCTTTAGTACATCTACCGTGGCTATTTTAATGTGTGATTGGAAGCACAGTTCATACTGGTGGGAAATGCTTTAGAAATGTTTTATTTCTGGCTTAACTTCTCAGGGCAAGGAGACTTGATGAAATGGTTCAAAGCTGTAAAATGAGTGTAATAATTGCATCTTGAAGGGATTGTGACAAGTGCAATAAGTGTGTAATAATAAAATATATACATGAAACACACCAAGGGCTTGGTAATTGAGGTAACCAAGATTGCAGGGAAAGGTTGTGCTGGGACTCCTGCATGACAGCTGCCACACGACAGTCCAATGTAACTGATACAAGGAGCTTTGACTTACTGAGGTGTGATAAAGAAACAGTTTGATTGTTCCAATAACTGCTCCATCTGTGAACTTTAGAATTCCCGTTTCCTTCTGAAGAGTGATTCTCTTAACCACAGTCCCAAACTATCCTATTATTTTCAGTCACTTTAGATTTTGTTAATGCTTGTAACGCACATCCTTTGACCCAGACAAACGGTCTGGCGTAATCTCTGTGCTGGCTCATTGCTGATGGCCCGACACTAGCACATTTGACTCCTGGAAAAGATAGTTTTATTTGTTTGTTTTATCATCTCGCTCTTCTGAACAACAAAACTATGTTTAGCAATAATCATAAAATAAAACAAATAATTACTGGTCAGAAAAAAAAATGCAGATAGTGAAGGTTTTCTTTTATTTAACTGCATATACATAATCATGCCAGTAAAATTTTAATTAAAAATAAAATAGCTATAAAAGTACAGAAAAGGGAAAAATGAATGGTTTAATGCAATTACAGCTTGTACCCACAGATTGGCCCGTCATGGTAATGAATAATAAAATTAAACTTTCTGTTTCAAGATTTCAGGTTTACAAATTTGTTAGTGATTTTTTGACAATTTATCTCTTGTTTTTGAATGTATATGTTCAACAAACAGTACAAAGGCCGGGCACAGTGTCTCACGCCTATAATCCCAGCACTCGGGAGGCTGAGCAGGTGAATTGCCTGAGCCAGAGCAAGGCCTTGTCTCTAAAAATAGGAGGGCATTGTGGCAGGCGCCTGTAGTCTCAGCTACTTTGGAGGCTGAGGCAAGAGAATTGCTTAAGCCCAGGAGTTTGAGGTTGCTGGGAGCTGTGATGCCACAGCACTCTACCAAGGGTGACAAGTGAGATTCTGTCTCAAAAAAAAAAAAAAAAAGAAAAGTATAGATAACTTTAATCAATCTTTACTAAAAAACACTTTTCATGAATTTTAATTTCAAAAAGTTTCATTTTCAGGAATCAACAGACTCTCTAATTATTAGGAAAAGTTTTAAACATGAGAATACATCTGACAGAGATTTGTATAATCTTGTTTCACAATAAATTCCAGAAATGTCAACATATTTTTCCCCAAACAGTAATTGTAGCAGCTTTCAAATGTCTCTTCAATGGATAAAAATTTAAACACAGCTAAAAATTCCAAACAGTCATAATAGAAATAACTGAAGTCCATTTCTTTATCTTTTAGATTCCTGTGCTTTTAACTGTTTCAATAGAAAAATGTAGTGTCCTTTATAAGTTTGAAGTACAAAGTAAGCTCAAATTATGCTGAACCATTGCAAACTTACTCTATAAAGGAACACATGTGACCGAGTCTCATGTATGGGGAGCCTCACTGTATAACTGAAAGTTTCTTTAAATTAACTCTGATGTACATATCATTTTTATTTTAGAATAATAATACAATGTGCTAATTTAAATAGACATATATTATTCAAATCTACATATAATTGGAAGAAACAAATGTAAAATTAAAGCCATAAAATTTTATTTTCAAGAAAGAGCATTTATTGTTGACATTATTTGGAATTGTTGAATATCTTTATCGCATGCACCAGGGAAGATCTGTTCTATCTTCTCTGTCCTTGGCAGTACTCTTAGCAGATAACTTTTTATAAATATCTCCTATTTCTGTTCGTTTGTGAGTATAGGCACTAACTGCCTGTTCTAAACTGTCTTTCCAAGAATGTTTATATTGAGAAAGGTTTTGGAAGATAGAGATAGTGTCTTCTTTCAGATTGAAGGGAAGATTTGTTTATTATCCAGTATTGGAAATATGTTCTTTCTCTCTAGGGCAAAGGGGAGACAAGCAAACCATCAATTATAAAAGACCAAAGTTCCTTGACCTTGAAGTTCTCTTCTGTAACACAACCCACTGCATGGGAAGTGTCATTCAGACTTCTTGATGTCACGTTCTGGAAACTGGGACTCAGGAAATTGGCACGGATGCTGGTATTCTGGCTTCTGCTATTGCTGTGGGTAATAAAGTCCTTCATTCTGATAGAGGAGTCTCATGAATTCCCTCCAAGCCCATGAAGCTGTACCAAGCTAACTTGTATCTTTCAAGTAGGGTAAAATCTCACTTAGCACATAATGTGCTTCTATTACAAATATGTTGAAGATAAATTAACCTATTGAAAGTACCAAAGATTGTAGGTAACTTAAAAAAGGAATAAAGCCACTTTCTTGATTTCTCAGATGGAGTTACACTTAAAATGTCATAGTCTTTAAAAGTTACCCACATCATACTTGGGTCATCTGTGTGTTGACATGGTGACAAAGGGACATGTGAGAAGAAAACCAAAGATATTCAAGATCCATGCAAGCAATAGAGTAGGGCAAGGTTTAGATGTGGCTTGTTGGAAGGGATGCAGTTGGGGTTAATGCGCGAGGTTGAACAGGAAGCTGATTGACAGGCGGAAGATAGAAATGAAAGATGAGTGATGGTGGTAAAGGGCTTAACTACAACTCGGACACCACCTAATAAGCACAAACACTGTAACCAAACCGTATATACCTTATATTAATCCAAAATAATAAACAAATATAAATAAATAAATAAACAAATACATAAATGAGCGATGGCAAACCGGCTGAAGGCTGGCTTGGAGAAGTGTGACCTATTGCAACCTGGTGACATCTGTCTGGTCCCCAGTCCTTTGCACCTGCTGGGAAGCTGCACGGGCAGCTCCACATCTTCACCTGCTTCCTGAGACGTGAAATCCACAGGCTTGGTGTAAATTTAACTGACTTTATCTCTCATGGTTTTCATTTCATTTTTTCATTTTGTATTTTTCCCTTTCAAACCTGAACATTTAAAGAAGAAAATCAATTAAAATTAGTTTATCATGCCTTCCCACCTCTGGATATTGTGGTGGAAGGTTTTTGTTCACATCCTTTTATTTTAATTTATTGTTCCTGATCACCATTTCAACTCATTTAGAGACTCCTTCTCCCTGGTAACTAATCCCTTCAGAGCTGATGGCTATATCACAGTACTAACACCATCATTATCATGCGCCCGCATGTTTTCATGGAGACAGAGTAGGAAACAGCAAACATCTACATCTTTTCCCTGGAGGAAACTCTAAATACGCCGTGATAGAGGTTAAAGAGCCCATATTAATGTCACAGACTCTAGAGAATATATTATCTGCAGAGTTCTGGTAGTCACAAAGATAATACTAGACACTAGACTGTGTTTTTTTTAAAGTTCTAAAAATTATGATTTAGCCTAGAATTCTACTATGACTATTACAAATTTTTAAAGCACTTATAAGAGACCTGATTGAAAATGACTGCTTATTTCCTGGTTTTTAGAGATAACTTTCAATTGTAATAGAAAACGATATTTTGAGATATTGAGACTATCCAAACATAATTAAATGCAATTCCCTGTTTAGTGAGCACCCACCAGGTTCTGGGTTGGGTGTCAGGGCTGTGAATAAAAGATCTCTTAAGGAGTAGGACCCACCTCTTCAAAACCATAATATTAATTTAGGAAATTGAGCATCAGTATGAGTTTCTTGAAAAATATTTCTAATATTTTAGGGAAAAAAAATAAAGAATAGTTCTAAATGAAAGCTGTGAATGATACTGTCTGCTTTTAAAATGCAGATATATTGATAGATTTTTGTTCATTTCTTGGCTACAGAGGTACTGGTTTTCACCACATTGGTGTTAACTGGGCAAAGTCTCTTGAATTAATTAGTGTTAGGTAGTCAGTACTACAACCAACACTTCAGAGATAACCTACATGCGAGACTAATGCCTAGCAAGGCATGCTGGGAAAAAAGCTCTGGGTGAGGGCGTCTCCTGAAGGAGGCAATTCAGTGTCCTGAGCCTGCCCCCAGTCACTTCCTCTCCATCAGGGGTTCAGATACAAAGCTGTGGAATGCAAATAGGAGTAAGATACAACTTTGCTCCTTTGTGGGCAAGTATCAGCACAGGTGAGCAGGCTAATTGTACCCCGGGAGGCTGGAGCTGGGGCTGGGCAGTGAGAGGCTCTGCCTCCCACCCACACTGTTTTCATACATTCGCTTTCATTTTCTCTGCCATGGTTAGTCAAGTTTATCAAAAAGGAGGAAATCAACACTTGCTTATTATGGGAAAGAGGGAAATGCTTGGATAAGATGAAGATTTAAAAATTGGTCCAATCTGAAAAATTATCAGATAAAAGATTATACAAAAAGGGATAGCAATTAAGAACAAGATAGGTTATATATTCGGTATTATCTGAAGAATAATTACCACTTCTAGCATCTCACCTCAGTTGAATTATCCATCTGTTTCCAGTTGATATTTATGACAGACAGATTTGTCATTAAGAAATGTTGAGTGATTTCCACTATTTACAAAAGTTCACATTGCCGGGGTGGCCTTCACCTTGTTCCTTTGCTGATTGCCACTACCCATGGATAGAAGCCATGCCCCCCTCCTATAACCATCAGAGAAGGAATGTAACACTGAGTCCCCTGCAGACATTCACAATCGCTTGCTGATTGGACTAGAGTGTAAATAAATGGGAAGGAAAGTTTGGAAAGAAGAATTCTTCAGAAAGGTGTCAAATGCATTTTTGTCAGGCGATCCTGTATGTATTATATAATAACAATGTATTTATATTTTTGCCCCAACTATTAGACCAGGAAATCTTTTCTGGTCTCACTATACTTTTTTATTTTTGGTAATCCCTGAAACCAACACAGTGCCAGAAATACCACAAATGCTCAATAAATGTTTATTGTTTTATCTAACTACCTGTGGCTAGTAACTCTTGTTGTGAACAAGCATTCTTCCTCACATAAAAAAAAAAATAAAGAAAAAAACATGAAACCTTTGTCAAGGAATATTTTTTTAATTCTAAAAATTTAAATAAATGGAAGGCCTGAAAGTTTCTAAATGAAAGAGATTGAATATTTTAATGTTATATATTCAATGCAATTCAATAAAAATATCAATGATAAAAATAGATAATTGATAAATGATAGATGATCAGAAATATCAATACATTTTGGAAACCAAGAAAATGATTTCAAGTTTACTCTGACAAAAATAGCCATAACATTTTGGGAAAAATTCTCATGAATGTGAAATATCCTACTAGATATAAAAATAAAAAGCTACATTAATTAGAAACACATGGTTCTGAGAAAAGATGGAGCAGCTCAAAGAGAGCATACCTGATAGCTGAGACATACACAAGGCATATAGAGACAATTCGTGCATGATAAACATGGTATCCTAAAATATTTGAAAGAAGATTTATTCAGTGAACCATGCTGAGAAATTTTGTATATAGTTAAATTAGTTCTCTTCAATAATGCTGCTTTATCAAAATGAATTCTACAAGTATTAAAAAGTTAAATGGCAGCCAGGCATTGTGGCAGACACCTGTAGTCCCAGCTACTTGGGAGGTTGAGGCAAGAGAATCACCTAAGCCCAGGAGTTAGAGGTTGCTGTGAACTGTGATGCCACAGCCCTCTACTGAGGGCGACATAGTGAGACTCTGTTTCAATAATAATAATAATAATAATAATACAAAGTTAAATGGAATACATAAAACTATTAGGAAAAAAAGACAGACACATGGAAAGTTATTTTACTGATCTTGAGATAGGAAATTAAATTTTACATATAAAAGCAATGCAAGACATGGAAAGAAAATATTCATATTTTTCTTGTAAGAAGTAAAGGATTCTGTGAATTACTACAATTGAAAGGCCAAAAAATGCTAAATTGGGAAACATAGGTAACATATTCAGCAAATATTTTTTGTCATTTATATATAAAGATTTAGTGGAGAAAACTCACTAAATCTCCCAATTACAGTGAGCAAGGGACGTCACGGTAGAGACTGACAACTAACAAAATCATCCTCTTTTTCTTCAGTGGTGGCAGAGATGTAGTGTCCCCATGGCTAGACCCAATCCCAGCCTCGCTTGTGGCCACAGATCTCAGTTTTCGCCAGTGGAATAGGAGCAGAAATGACTTGCCATTTCAAGGCCAGGGCTTTCCAGAGAGTGAACGTACCTACTCTCCCCTCTCTTTCCTATTCCGTCTATGCGATGTGATCCAACTCCAAATACAAGGCTTTAGGGATAAGAAGAACAGGAGCCTGGGTCTCTCAATCAACCTGTGTTCACCTGCCAACTTAATGCCCAGTGGACAGGGTGATAAATAAAACTCTATTTCAGCTTTACTTGGTTACCATTTGTTACAGCAGCTTAGCCAATCCTAATACACACTGCTTAGAAGAAGAAACACAAATGACTCAGAACCACATAAAATACACTCATTTTTCACTAACAATAAAAAATTGTAAATGTGAGCTACTATTTTGTCTATTAAATATAGAAAACAACAAATGCAGAAAGCTCTTTTTTTTGCAAAGGTTCAGGGACCTACCTTCTCAGGTACAGTTACTGACAATGTGTACAAGTCCCAATGCTTCAGAATGAATTTTGTAACATATTTTTTGAGGAGTTTTAGAAGAATCATATACTTTAATAATTTGTTTTTGATACATTTATCCTAAGTGAACAGTATGAATAAAGATGTATGTGCAAACATGCTCACTGCAGTATTCCTCATAAAAACAGAACATTTGGAAGCAAATCAATGCTCTCTAATAATAAGATAAATAACTAAAATTTAGTGCATTTCTATGATGAATTATTATAGACCCATTCAAACTATACTTAGGAAGATTTTGAAATTATATTTAAATACTCATAATGGTTAGTGTCAAACAGCAGTACATAAAATGAAATGTAGACAGTACATCTCATATTTGCAAGGAAGACCAGACCTATATATATTTACGAATGTGGACAATTTTATGCACTTATATATTTGACAGGATGTATCCTTAAATGCTGTATTTTATATAAATTATGTCTATAATCCTCTATTTACCTTTATGCACTTTCTGAAATGCCCCACAATAAGTATTTATTAATTGGTTCATAATTAGAAAAGAAGCAATTCTGAGAAGAGAAAATAGGCTGTTAAGAAACTGAAGTAAGTTAAGGAAGTTGTATTTGTCAATGTAGTGGCCCTTGTGACCATTATAAATATGCCACTATTTAGAAGACTGTAATAGCTTCATTTGTGTCCTCTGGTTATATACCAAACATTTCATAGTTTTAGAGCTTAGAGGGGATGTAGCATTTCTACAGAAACACTTTGCAGAAGCTGATACTTTGGCAATCAAATATTTTTAAAACTTTTTATTAAAGTATACCTTACATACAGAAAAATGTACAGGTTTATGAATTTTTGTAACTGAGAGTAGCCATGTAACCCGTTACCCACACCGAGGCAGAGAACATCAGCACCCAGAGGACTTTCTCTGTTCCCTTTTAACCACTTTCACCAAATGTAGCTGCATAGACTGATTTTATATGTATTAACATGTTGAAAGGAATAAGATCATATAGTGTTTTCTGTTGTGTCTTGCTTGGATCACTAAGCCTTCTGTGTATGACAGGGCATGAGTTTCATTGCCCTACATGCTCACAAACACAAGTATCTCTTTCTGTTGTTTTTTGTTTGTTTGTTTGTTTGTTTGTTTTTCAACCATTCTCCTGGCATGAACAAGTTAACATCTTAAGGATATTGGGTCTTCCAATCAACTAACATGGTATATTTCTCCATGTATTTGGGTCCTAGCACTAGCTAGCACAAGTGTAAGGCTCAACTCATTTGATTCCTAACCCCCCATGAATTATATCCCCTCATTTCCTGAAATCAATTTCTGAAAAGTTTTTTTTTTTTTTAACATATATTTTTCCTTTTGCATGTGTGTGTGGGTGTTTTAGGTAGGAGTGCAAACCTGGTCCATTTTCCTCTATCTTGGTGAAAAAGCAGAAGATGCAAAGTTCATAGGTTTTTGTTTTATTACTGTTTTTCCAACTGTACAAATACCTTTTAGTGTTTTTTTAATGCAGGTCAAATTTTACATACACATAATTTTAGTGGAATTTTTAATAGCTATGGAGTTCTGATTTTGAGAGATACCACAGTTTCAAACAGGGTAACATATTACACAATTTTTTTCAGTGCTCTCTTTTTTTGAAACATTCATTAGTAGAGGAAGGAACGGAGCAGCCGTAGAGAGACTGCTGAGTAACAATGGGGGCTTTTGTCACTGGTAAGCAAAGGCAGGAGATAGAAGGTCTGCTATTTCTTCCTTCATGGAACATTATGTTGCTGGAACCTTATAGAAGCAGAAAGGTGGCCAAGTTGTGGAGTTAGAAAACAGGAGCTAAAAAAGCCCAGGTCAATTTAAAAATGTATGTCAGAATGAAACCATTCTCTCCAAGCTTAAGGAACAAACCTCACTGATTTAATTAAGTGAAAATTGATGATGCTTTTGACATTCCCCTGGCACTAAATCCTACTTAGACATTTGTACTCTATTAAGATCCTTCTCTAAATTATGTATTTTTGAAAACTAACCTCTACTTTGTTATCTTGGGCTTACTTTAGTCACAGAAGACCCCAGTTTCAATTTGATCTGCAGGCAAATTTATTTCGATGCCACCAGTTATAAACTCTCTAGTTTACCACACCTTTACTACGTAACCGCCACTTGACGTTACAGCAGCTTCATTGTCTTACAGTCTCTGGAAACATCTGAATTGTGGGCTCCTCTTACCTATACCGGGTGTCTACCCAGAGCTTTCGCATACTGATGTTCAAGGCAGCAATCATTAAAGGCAGGGAACAGTAGCTTAGAATTACACATTCGGAAGCAGTCCTGAGCAGATGTGAACATCAGTCTCTCTAGTCCCAGGCATTTGATTCTTCCTCCCCTGCCGGTCGTGGTGGGGAGAGGGCATGAAATGACAGGCTGTGGTGGTTGCCTTTCTTCCAGTTGAACACCTGCAACCTGGAAGTGGAGAGAGGTGTGTCAAGGGAAAAGAAGCCATACTCAGTAAAATAATTTAAGGAGGTTTGTTCTGAGCCTGATTTGAGGACTGTGACCCAGAACCACACCCAAGAAGCCCTGAGGAAGTAGACTCACGGTGGTGGGGTTACAATTTGGTTTTATACATTTTAGGGAGGCAAGAATTACAGGTGAGGTCATAAATCAATACGTGGAAAACATACATTGATTTGGTCCCAAAAGGTGGGACATCTGGAAGGGGGTGTGTGTGTTATAGGTGATAGGTGAGTTTAGCTGATAATTGGCTGAAAGGGCTTTGCCTAAAAGACCAGGATTGCATAAAAAGGAAAGCTTAAGATAAAGGGTCTGTTAACCAAAAACAAAGTAGGGACAGACTCAAGTGGTTTGTTATGTATATACGGGTAGGTCGTGTATAGCCCTAGGCCAGTTAGTGAGTCAGTGTAGGTCTCTAAGAAGGCGGGGCATGATGAGGCCTATCTGCTATCCTTTCTTTTGGATAGCAACTCAGTTGTAGGGATCCTCTTAGCCAACAGGGGGTCCAATCAGTCAGCTGCTTGGGGGGAGGCTTAAGATTTAATTTTACTTCGGAAAGGCAAGGGAATTCTCACTGGCCTTGAAGATTCAAACCTAAAAATTAGGGCAAAGTCACCACAATGAATTTAAGTGTTAGTCCTAAATCAGAATACTAAAGAAAAGAGTTCATATTTTAGTCAGGTACTGGGTTTTTAAGATTTAGCATTTTTGGCGGAACTCCTAGCTCAGGCTGTAGGGCACCAGCCGCATACACCAAAGTTGGTGGGTTTGAACCCAGCCCCGGCCAGCTAAAACAACAATGACAACTGAAACAAAAAAAATAGCCCAAGAGTTTGAGGTTACTGTGAGCTGTGATGCAACAGCACTCTACCCAGGGCGACAGCTTGAGATTCTTTCTAAAAAAAAAAAAAAAAAAAAAAAGAAAGAAAGAAAGAAAAAAGGATTTAGCACTTTTGTTCTAAATAAAAATTATTTTCAACATGAAGTTTATATAATTTTATGTTTAATCGTAGTAATACTTATGAACTGGCTTAAAAATGTTCTAAAAAATTAGTTCTCTCACAAGTTGGCGTGGCTGGCTTGAGTGCACTTTTGCTTAACTACAGGACAGTTGAGATGCGTAGAAATTATATAAGTAAAGTTTCTTACATATAGAAGGCGCTAAGATGGAGAGCTGCTATAAGCTACAGTCTCCCTTACCCCTCAGTAAGGGAAATTGCTCACTAGAAATATTTTTACTTTGTTGATTATAAAACAGGTGACAAATTGTGGGAAATTCTCTAGGATAAGGACTCAGTGTAAAGGAGGAAGATCCAGAATTATTTGCATGGTTTCGACTGTTTCTTGGCTGACTCCCAGTTTCCTCACCAGCAAAGTAAGGATAATAATTGTATATGCATCATAATCGCCCATATTAAATTCAATAATGCATGCGAAGTCCTCAGAACAACACCTCAGAAATAAAGTGCTACATTTTATTTTATTTTTTGAGACAGACTCTCATTCTGTTGCCCCAGGCTAGAGTGTTGTGCTGTCAAAGCTCACAGCAACCCCAAGCTCTTGGGCTCAAACCATCCTTTAGCTTAAGCCTCCCAGGTGGCTGGGACAACAGGTGCCCACCACAAAGCCTGACTAATTTTTTTTTTTTTTTTTTTTTCTATTTTTAGTAGAGACAGAGTCTTGCTCTTGCTCAGGCTGGTCTGGAATTCCTGAGTTCAAGCCATCCTCCCACCTTGGCCTCTCACAGTACTGGGATTGTAGATGTGAACCACTGAGTTCAGCAAGGGCTACATTTTAAAAAGTTATGAGGCAGCAAGTTCATGTCTAAATTTGAAACATTGTCCATCTCTTTGTCCATCTCTCCTCCTTTCAGGCTGTGTTCTGTAGTCACCCTGCTGTCACTCATCCCCGCAGCACTAGGAGTATCTTCCAGACTCCCTCCTTCAACATTTGACCGTGTTCACCAGATATATTGAGCTTAAAAAAAAAATTGAAGGGAACAACCATAAAAGCAGCTCAGTATCCACATTTGCTGATGTCATAACACCCCTCAAACTGTTTAAGTGGTGTACTTATCCCTATTAAAATGCTGTAAAGCATAGATTTGTTATTTAAATTAAAGTGATTTAAGGTTGATTTGGCTTAGAGAATTTTTTTGAAGATTACATGATACTCCTTGAGGTAACTGAAAACACTCCAGGTGTCACAAAAGCAGGGAAGAGAATTACCAAAAGGAGCTTAAGCAAAGCATTAGTAAGCAGGGTAGGGAACTTGGGTTGAGAACTTAGCTGCCTGAGGCTGAGCCTGGCTCTGAACCTGAGCACCTAGGTAAGAAGTGTGGGGGAGCCTGGAGTGCCCTCATCTCCACACAGAGCCACATGTGAGGGGTGTGGGAAGGAGGACATTGTAGGAAAAGGAAGGGAACAGAGAGGAATGGAGTATTCTCCTTTAACCTTTAAAAAAGGCCATTTGAGGCCAGACATGGTGGCTAACGCCTATAATCCCGGCACTGTGGGGGTCCAAGGCAGGTGGATTGCTTGAGCTCAGGAGTTCAAGACCAGTCGTGCAAGAGTGATACCCCATCTCTAAAAATAGTCAGGCGTTGTGGTGGGTGCCTATAGTCTAAGCTACTCAGGAGGCTGAGACAAGAGGATGGCTTAAGCCCAAGAATTTGAAGTTGCTGTCAGCTAGGATGTCACAGCACCCTACCAAGGCAGACAAGGTGAGACTCTGTTTAAAAAATAAAAATAAAAAAGGCCAGTTGTATTGAAGCACAAGAGCTGGAAGATTGCAGAGCTATCTGCCCTCCAAATCTGATTGTAAGAGAGCTGGAGTTCAGCAATCAAACAAAGAAACCAAAATGAAGAGGTTTTGTTGGAACAGATCTAGGGGCTTGTACAGGACGACCTTGCATATCTGAATAAGGTCAAAGGGGAATAATGGTCATGAGGGGTCAAGCCAGGCTGTTGGCCTTTATACCATTGACAGACTGGACAGGATTGTGATCCATCCAGCGTGTGGTCTGAGCCCAGTGGCCAGTGCACCCTTCATTTCTCTCCCTCATTGTTTTGCAATAGGCTCCATCAGGTCGCTCAGTGCTCAGCCAAGAGTTTAAGTCACTTTCCGGCACCCAAAAACAATCCATTTTTAGTAAAATACCTGGCTAGTTTGAACCCATTCTGAGATCACCCCTTTACAGAGTTAGATTCATGGATTGGAGCCCTGCAGGCTATGCTGCACTTTCAACTTTTGTCTTTCCCCTTTTTCTCTCCGTGCACTATGCTATTTTTCTAGCTTCTCCAAGTTTGAGGGAGGAGAGGCAAGAAATCAAAGAAAGAAGGAAAGAAGGAATACAGGCAGCCTGGAGAGCAGCATGTCACTGAGGGTAAATAATACTGGTTCTTCCACACAGCATCTCACTAGAAATCCCTTCCTGGAGCCTCCAGGCTACACTACTCTTCAGTAGTGTCACCCAATATGTGTGATGTTCTCTCCAGCTGATTTCTTTTTATTTTCTTTCTTTTCTTTTCCTTTTTTTTTTTTTTTTTCCTTTTCTTTTTCTTAGACAGAGAAAAAAAGAAAGTCTAGTTGCTCCAGACTAGAGTGCCTCCGTGTCAGCCTAGCTCACAGCAACCTCAAACTCCTGGGTTCAAGTAATCCTCCTGCCTCAGCCTCCTGAGTAGCTGGGACTACAGGTGCTTGATACAATACCTTGCTGATATTTCTATTTTTAGTAGAGACAGGGTCTTGCTCTCACTCAGGCCTGTCTCAAACTCTTAAGCTTGAGGGATCCTCCCACCTCAGCCTCCCAGAGCTCTAGGATGAGAGGCCACACACCTGGCCTCTGACTTCCTGATCCCCTACCTCCAGCAGCACATCTGAAGGATAAGTCAAAGTAACGTATTGTTATTACTTACCCTTTGCCCCTGACAGAGATAGACTTAGCTACAGTGATTCATTTTTCACAGTAACTTCATTACAGTTTGTAAAGGTTGGTTTCCCTTCAAGTATGGTTTATTCACCGACCCCTGTGTCACTACAGATTAGTGCACTTAAATAGTAACTTCCAAATAAACAATGATAGTACAGTGACCATAATCACAAAGGCACGGAACATCAGTTATTCTAATTCTGTCATTCCTTGTGACCACTTAGGAGTTTTTAAATTCTTAAACAGTGAAATAGGTGCAAACTGCAAAAGGGTAATGGCTTTGCTTGGTAAGTACAAATTTTAGTTTACTCATAAAATACTTTTAATAGTATCTTTAACCTGGAAATTTATTCCTTTTTAAAATTGCTTTTGTTCTTATTTGCTATTTAATAGCATTAAATTATAATGTTATTCATTACCGTGACAGATCAATAAATAGACAGAATTAAAATGTATTTATATAAATATAATTAAAAAGTGATTCATTGTATATTTCTTTTAGTATTATAACAATTTTATTTTTACTTTATTTTTGCTAACATGATTATGATATGAAGCTCAAAATTTTTTGGCAATTTGCATTTATTTTCTGGCTGATATTATTATTTGTTTCACTTTAGGATTATTACAGTGGAGACAGGTGTTAAAAAATGACCCATAAGTAAATATAGAGGCTGCCAGCGAGCTGAGGACTGAGATATCAATCTCCCCCTTTTTAAACACCTTTCTCAATCTCTCCAAAAAGTTTTCTCAACGCCCTCTCACTTGGCTCGCCATTATCCAATGGTTTAGACTTTGAGATTTAAGGGAAAGTCTACAACTTTACCTCATCTTTTCTTATAGTAGAATTCCTTTCTAACATACCTCTACCCTTTTAGTAAAGATACTTGTATGTGCTTTTGCAAGCTGGAGTATTGTTCTAACAAGATAAAAGAAATATGGTGGCAAAGGAGGGCACTTCCTGCCCCATTCCTCCCCGGGTCTCCATTCATAAAGGGCCCTGGAGGTGTCAACTAGCAAGTGCACTGTGGCTCCACACAGGGGCTGATGGGCCACACTGCAGAGCCAGCCCATGTGGGAAGACCTACCTTTCTGGCAGAGATGTTCCAGAGAAATCCTCCGCCAAAACCTGAGGCCAAACTTCTGATTTCCTTGTCTGTCCGTTAGGAAACCCTGAAGTTTTGAAAAGGGAGCCAGCAGCTCAAGGGAACTCCTAGATTACAACCCTGTTCTGCAAGGGTTTGCAATTTATGGCTTGGCAGAAAAGGACAGAGCTGGGTTTAATGTAATAGATACTCCCTGATGTGCTATATACTCCACAAAGCAGGCCGTTCATTCTGGTTGCTCTGTGTCTGCAAAAGCCTGCACAGAGGTGACCTTCAATGTTCACCTGCCTCTTACTACAGCCTCTAAATCCCTCTGCCCAGTTCCAGTGACCCCTCGCCAAATCTGGTACATGACATATTTCAACATTTTTACACTTTGTTGTTAAACTATTATCATTCTCGAGGTTCAAAATCAAACATCACTTCCTTGGTTAGACATTCCATAAACTCTGAAATTAACTATGTTTTCACCTGCCTATTTATAACATTCTGAGTCCGTTTCTTTCATGACTGTTTATTTAATTTTAAACTGTAATTGATTTTTTTTTTCACGGCTGTTACACCTACCGAACTTCAA
This sequence comes from Loris lydekkerianus, assembly GCA_963574355.1. Lineage (NCBI taxonomy): Eukaryota > Metazoa > Chordata > Mammalia > Primates > Lorisidae > Loris > Loris lydekkerianus. The sequence goes on from CAUYPK010089080.1 coordinate 43,965, forward strand.
CCTTTTTGAAGTTAGAGTTTGTGTCCTGTGTACTTTCATATCCATATCTGTTTTTTTGCTTCAGTGTTTACTGAAACATACTTTTTAAAATTTTCTCTGGTAGTTATTCAATAAATATGTTTGGAGAATAATAATCGAATGCCAAAACAATGTTCCCCACACTAACCAGCATGGCTGCCTCATTGTAATTACATACCAAGTGTCTGGGGGGTGGGGAACTAATCAGCTTTCATCAACTACTTATTATACTCCACATTATATTCATGGCAAAATAAATATTTCAACTATTGAAGACAATGTGAAAAGCTTTGCCCAACTGCTTCTAGCATCGGAGACACAGCCAACTGAATTAGAGCAATTAGGTAGAGTATCTCCATCCATTTTGTGTTGCAGAAACAGAATACCTTAGACATGGTAATTTATAAAGAACAGAAACTGATTTCCTCACAGTTCTAGAGGCTGGGAAGTCCAAGGCATCAGCATCTTATGAGGACTTTCTATTTTTTTTTTTTTTTTTTTTAGGCAGAGTCTCACTATATCACCCTTGGTAGAGTGCCATGGTGTCACAGCTCACAGTAACCTCAAACTATTGGGCTTACGTGATTCTATTGCCTCAGTCTCCGAGTAGCTGGGACTACAGGTGCCCGCCACAACACCCAAGCTATGTGGCCAGCACTCTACTCACTGTTCACTGAGCTATGGGCGCTGAGCCTTTTTTTTTTTGAGACAGAGTCTCATTCTGGCACCTCAAACTATTGGGCTTACGTGATTCTATTGCCTCAGTCTCCGAGTAGCTGGGACTACAGGTGCCTGCCACAACACCCAAGCTATGTGGCCAGCACTCTACTCACTGCTCACTGAGCTATGGGCGCTGAGCCTTTTTTTTTTTTTTGAGACAGAGTCTCATTCTGGCACCCTGAGTAGAGTGCCATGGCATCATAGCTCACAGTGGCAAGAGGATCTCTTGCCTCAACCTCCCAAGTAGCTGGGAGTACAGGCACCTACCATGACGTTTGGCTACTTTTTTCTATTTTTAGTAGAGACGGGGTGCTCAGGCGGGTCTAACTCCTGAGCTCAAGTGATCCATGTGCCTCAGCCTCTTGTTGCTTTACAACATGGAGGAAGGCATCACATTGGCAGGAGAGAACACCCACTCCCAAGATAATGAACCCATTCCCACACTAAAGACATCAATCCATTTGGGAGTATGGTGTTCCCATGACCCAGAGATCTTTCATCTGTTAGGTTCCTTTTCCCAACACCACTGCACTGGGGATCAAATTTCCAACACATGAATTTTGGAGAACATATTCATAGCATAGTAGAAAGTTACCTTTCTTCACTATGAGATATCTGTTACCAATTTATTAATAACCGTGATTGATTTAATGAACCCAGGTCAAGCCATGGTCAATACTACAGAAATAAAATTGTCATAGCAAGGATACAACCAGATCTCAGAATCAGGGTTACTAGCCTCGGTTTAGAGACATCAAAACAGGGAAATTCTTAAGTGAAAGGAAGACTAACATAAGCCTAATATTAGAGTGAGGTGGTGGGGAGAGGGAATTTTGTTTAGCTCTCCTTGAAATGGGATGGTTCAGAGAATTGGATCTGTAGGGGACTGAGCACCATGCTCATAAGAACGGTCATTGGTTCTTGAGGGAGGTTCTAGGTTCTAGGAGCAGGACAACCTCCTAGTAGGCATGGAGATGTTTTGCTGCCTGGAGACAAGCCTCAAGCAACTAAGCAGTGTAAGGAGATCCGAGATAAGAGATAAGATCAGTTGCTCATTAGTAAGCAGGTGTTGAAGTTTGGACATTTGTGGTGCCTTGGGGTGGGAGTTGAGCCTGTGGGGAAAGAGCACATAGCGATATTTAAGCCCGTGGTCCTTGTACATAGGTCTCCACACACCTGTTGTATATTTCAATAAAAGGCGAGGGCAGAGGTGACTCGGGGCTCTCCTGCACCTGTGGGGAGTCCACCTCTTGCAAGCTTGTACTCACAATTCATGTACCAGCTGTTTCTTGTGCGTGGTGACAGGGTGCATAGCAGCACCAACAGGATCATTGTCAGTAAGGAACCTTTTTGGAGATTTGAATTCAGTAGAGTATATCAGTGTCTTTTCTGCAATTTCCTTTTATTTCTCTTTTCCAGGCTATAATCTGTGTCTAGATTAGCTTCTATTAAGGATTCTGATTAATTTATAATTTGAAGACAAAATAGAGAAGTAAATAGATTAAATACTCAACTAATTACATAGAGAAGGCCATCAGAGTTGGTGCTAGTTTTGATGCAGAAAGACATGTATTCCGTTTCAGTGTCTCATCCCTCTTTTGAATATTCTATTTATATTCCAAGTCTCTGATAATACAGATGTGTCCCACATTCTTAAGGACAAGCATGCAAGGATTCACATTTTCTAGGTGGAAAATAGTTCTTTCACTTATGAAAGCCATATTTAAAGTATCAATATTGTAAATAACACATTTTGATTGCACTAAAGGTGGCTGTTGTTTTTGTTTTTATCTTTACAAAATTTTGGTTTACCATACTTTATCTAGGGGGAAAAAAGGGACAGAAATTTTAATCTAATAGGCTGGAAACTACAAGCAATTAAACATTTTTTAAATCCCCAACACAAACTTCACTTCCTTAGTGAAGCCTGCCCAAATTTCCTAGTCAGAATTCCTCATGTCAACAATTAGAAAGGAAACCAAATCACCACACTCATTTATAGAAGAATATTTCTTAATGTGTCACAAAAGCAATTGTGTACAACCTCAGGAGCTAAAATATCACATAAAGTTGTACGCTGGTGTGTTGTCTGCCAAGTCATAAAATGCTAAAACTTACTGGGCATGATATATTGAAAACCTACAAAGACCAAATCCTTGATCTCTCAAGTTCAATCTTACATTCATTTACAGCATTGTGGACAAGACTAGAGAATTCACTTCCTTGTGTGAGATATCTTTCTATGGGTGTACTATTCACTGATTTTATTAGAATAAAAATTAATTATGGTTAAGTGAAAAAATGTTGATCTAAACAAAAGATCTGTGTTTGAAAATGGACTTTTCCATTTGTGAGGTGGGTAAATTTGAGGAAGTCACTCTACCATTCTGAGATTTACTCTCTCAGCTAGAAAACAACATCATGAACCCACCTAACATGGCTGTTGCGAAAGTTTATTGTGATTATATATGCAAAACATATTTCATGCAATATCTGTGGCTGACCAGAAGGTCAGTAAAGCCCTTTGGATCATCACTTTCAGCAGCATACTGATGATTTGTTTGCTGTTTTATCTGTTACTTTCAAAAGAAAAGGCTGGGAAACACTAGAGATTGATATGGAGCATGTAAACCAGAGAGACTCGTACATCCTGGTGGAGCACCAGGGAATCTTTCTTTCATAAATGGAAAGTGTCACATGTGTAGATTATGAAGGTACCTTGGGAAAGCCAGGTGAGGCTCTGCACCTGTAGAAAGAAATATGACTGTGGTGTATTATTTGCTTATTGGGTGGCGAGGATGGGGAAGAATGGTCAGCACACAGATTTACTGTTGATGTTGGTGTTGTTTTAATTGTAATTCAATTGCCTTTAGGTCAAGCTTTTCACCTCCCTTTTTTTAATATACCCATATATATTTCACAATATATCCATATGTACTGCACAATATACCCATATATATTATGCAATTGGTGTATCTTAACCCTGAGAACTGGGAGTCTAGTCTCCTGTTCACCGAGTACCTAAGGAAGGTAAGGACTGGTCCAGAGCAACAGGGCTCTTCACAAGTGCTTGACTTGCTTGGCAGGATCTAGCTCCATCTCCCCCCCCACCCCACCCCCGCTTTAATCTCCCAGAAACTTTGATCTCCTTACTTGCATAATGTGGGGGCTTTGGCTACCTCCAGATGATTTCCCAAATCTCCCCTCATTCTAAGACTCTGAATTCAAGTCTTATGAGGCTGAATCAAATGCTCTTTTCTCTATAATCACAACTCCTCCATTCTCTCCTTTAAGGGAATAGGAAGCTTCTGTACTTAGGAGACAATACAAATCTTACTTAAAAAAAAAAAAAAGTCTATACTGATTCAATTTTGCATAACAGAACTAAATATACTAGCAACCTGTGAGCTTCTGAAGTTGTGTATATGTAAAAGGAAAGTAAAAGTTCAAATAATTTATTTTATTTTCTGACACAACAAGGTATAAAAGCAAGTTTGCCTGTAATCTTATAGCTATTGCTGACAATTCATTATGTCAGAAGGAAAAGTGGGTCAGGTTTAAATATCCTGCTGCTTATTAATAAAAAAGGAAACCAGAAAAGTCTTTGTCTGTGTCTTTTTTTTGAAAGAGTAGATATTTTAAATGACCTGGCCAGCTTTGTGGAGCAAGTCTTTGTTTTCAGGACATTGCCACTGGTAAAGGGCAAACAGCTGGTTGCTTCACTGGCTTTTTCTAAAAAGACAGAGCTGATTGCAACAGCAAGTTTCATAACACAAATATACTGAGTTCTCATTGGATTAACTTTAGAAAGGATAATAGAGATTATAATTTATTTCTATTTTATTTTTACCTAATTCTGATCTTTAGTTCTAAAGGTGATTAAAGACACTCCCAGTGACAAACCTGTACATTACCTATAACACTCGTCACTAATTTGTAGCATTCGTTTTATGATCCTCTTCATCAAATCCCAAATTGCGTATATAAAGAAAATCTTGTGTCAATGCCAGGTGTAGGGTGATAAGATCACTACTTTTATTGCATATTCATCCATGTACAACCACAGGTTTGTTTTGTTTTTACCCTATGCTAAAGAATAGAATTTCTTCAGTGTGTAAATGTGCTGTTTTGTTTTGTTTTTTGCTTGTGTGTTTGTCTGTTTCGTTTTGTTTTTGAGACAGAATCTCAACCTCAAATTCTTAGGCTTAAGCAATCCTCTTGCCTCAGCCTCCCAAGGAGCTGGGACTACAGGTGCTGCCACAACGTCCAGCTATTTTTTAGAGATGGGGTCTCCTCTTGCTCAGGCTGAGCTCAAGGGATCCACCCACTGCAGCCTCGCAGGATGTTAGGATTACAAGCTTAAGCCACCATGCCTGCCTGGTCTCTGTAACATGCTTTTTTGTTTTAGGGCAATTTCCATGATCTATTTGCAAGACTGTAAATCTATTAAAATAGCATAAAGCTATCAACCTGACTTGTAACTAAAAATGTACTTCATTCTGATTTTTTTTAAATTCATCTCTATGATTTTGATTTCCACGCCTAGAAAAGTCATAGAGCCAATTACCTAGCGGGTGAGAAGGGATGAGGAATGACTTATTGCTGCCTATAAATTGAATGAGTGAAGTAGAAAATAACAAGAGAGGAAGAACTAAAGTTACATAGACCTTGAAGAGGCCACTTGGGACTTCCTTTGATGCCAAATCATTGGTATTTATGACATCTTTTGGGGAGTTTTAAATGCAGGCCTGGGTATTATAGGTGGCTGTATTACATGGATCACCTATCCTGCTTCTAAATCCTTTCTTACAATATTCACTGCATCTTGATTTGTCTCTCTCTGCTCCTTCTGTAAGCTTGACTAGTGTGGCTAAACTGGAATCAAAACTCTAAACTTGATCTTCAAGTTTTCCTTTCTGAAGTGATGTATGCATGCTACCTCTTTTAAGGGCTCTTCTTAACTGTCCAGAGATGATTTCTGTTCAATTTAAATTTTAACAGCATTTTAAATACCTGTCATAAGACAATAACCACAGAAGTCTATTTTGTAACCATGACAATGTAAGTATATATTGTCAGAATTGGCAAATATGATGTCTCAGATTCCATGGGGGACTGGGTGGGACCTTCTGACCCAAAACAAACAACCTTCCCTAAATCTGGGCAGGAAATTCAATCATTCTTGGTCTTCTCTCTTGTTCTAAATTAAAGCGTCTATTCTTGAGTGAGGTGGCAACAAAATCTGTTATTAACATTCTCGTGTAGGCCGGGCACAGGGTGACTCATGCCTGCAATCCCAACACTCTGGGAGGCCCAGGTTGGGGAATTGCTTGAACTCAGGAGTTTGGGACCAACCTGAGCAAGAGTGAGACCCCATTTCTACTAAATAAATAGAAAAATTAGCCAAGCATGGTGGTGGGTGTCTATAGTCCTAGTTACTCGGGAGGCTGAGGCAAGAGGATTACTCAAGCCCAAGAATTTGAGGTTGCTGTGAGCTGTGACGCCACGGCACTGGACCCTGAGAAATGGAGTGAGACTCCCCCCAAAATAAAAAATAAATAAATAAAAAATATAAGCCAGGCCTGGTGTCTCATGCCTGTAATCCTAGCACTCTGTAGATTGCTTAAGCTCAGGAGTTGAGACCAGACAGAGCAAAACAAGACCCTGTCTCTACTTGAAATAGAAAAACTAGCCAGGCATTGTGGCAGGTACCTATAGTCCCAGCTACTCAGGAGTCTGAAACAAGTGGATGACTAGAGCCCAGAAGTTTGAGGTGGCTGTAAGTAATGATGCCACAGCACACTACCCCAGGGTGACTAAGTGAGATGGTCTCAATAATGGTAATAATAATAATAATTTTAAAAATAAAAAACACTCTGATATGATAGGTTTGCTCAGCCCTGTGTAGGAAGGGTCATAATGCTGCAAGGAAGAGGATTTTCTGCAGCTACAGGGCAAGGGCCACGTCTGAGACAAGCCCTCAGCTTCCACCTGCTGCCTGAGCACAGCAACAGAGCCTTCCACCTGCCTTCCAGGAGCTACAAGGGGCTTCCTCTGGCATAACCTTCTCTGTAAGGCCTTCCCTTTAGACAGGCAACTCAAAAAAAAAGGGTAAAAAAACTGTAGTGCCATAAAAAAAAAATTCTCCGTTTCTAATAGAAAAGCAAAGGGCTCAAAATACTGAATTCCCATCTCTGAAGGGATGTTGTTATATGACATCAATTTTCCTGAAGGGGAGAAGCTCCTGACTGTGCCCTTGCTCTCATCACCTGCTCCGCCATCATAAAAGGTCTTTCTAGTACCCTTTTTTATTAAGTTTGCTTATGAAGCAAAATCATTTGTGCCAAACTCTATTTCTCCAGTTACACACATTTAGAACTAGGACAAGGGTTAGCAAGACACCGACAGCCCCAGTCCCAGGAAGTCCTCTGCCTTGACTGCTGCTCACGTTGCTTATAAGGTTCCAGTCTGCGCAACAAGAAGTCTCAACATGAAACTTGAAATAAAACCCCTGGGGCAGAGTGCCGTGTCATCTTCACTCACAGCCACCTCAGACTTCTGGACTCTAGTGATCCTCTTGTTTCAGACTCCTGAGTAGCTGGGACTACAGGCACCTGCCACAATGCCTGGCTAGTTTTTCTATTTCAAGTAGAGACAGGGTCTTGCTCTGTCTGGTCTCAACTCCTGAGCTTAGTAGCTTTAATTCTATTTATTTCAAGGAGCAAAGATCATCAGGACTTCCTCAGAGTCTTTGGTAAGGGGATAACTCGTGGCTCTTAGATTTGTGAATTGTAATGCACTACAATTCTGTTATCAAATATCAGTGGCTACCCATAAAGGAAACTCCCAGGGCTCTGCAGTAAATGTTAAACAATAAAAAGAAGTAAATGAGTACGGTCAAAAAAGAGGTGGCTGATTTGAGAACAGAAATCTGACCCAGGGAAATCCCCTCTCCCTTCCTTCTCTTTTTCTCCCTTTCTCCTCCTCTCTCACACACAGCTCTTTCTCTCTCTCTCTCTCTCTCTCTCTCTTTTTTTTTTTTTTGTAGAGACAGACTCTCACTTTATTGCCCTCGGTAGAGTGCTGTGGTGTCACAGCTCACAGCAACCTCCAACTCCTGGGCTTAGGCGATTCTCTCTCTCTCTCTTTTTTTTTTTTTTCATTAATATTAAATCATAGCTGTGCACATTAATGTGATCATGGGGCACCATACACTGGTTTTATAAACAGTTTGACACACTTTCATCACACTGGTTAACACAGCCTTCCCGGCATTTTCTTAGTTATTGTGTTAAGACATTTGTATTCTACATTTACTAAGTTTCACATGTACCATTATAAGATGCACTGCAGGTGTAATCCCACCAATTACCCTCCCTCCACCCAACCTCCCCCCTCCCTCACCTTCCTTGCCCCCTTCCCCCTATAGCTTTCATATGAAAGTCATAAATTAGTTTTGTAGTAGGGCTGAGTACATTGGATATGTTTTCTTTCATTCTTGAGATACTTTATTAAGAAGACTATGTTCCAGCTCCATCCATGTAAACATGAAAGAGGCAAAGTCTCCATCTTTCTTTAAGGCTGCATAATATTCCATGGTGTACATATACCACAGTTTATTAATCCATTCGTGGATCGATGGGCATTTGGGCTTTTTCCATGACTTAGAAATTATGAATAGGACTGCAATAAACATTCTGGTACAAATATCTTTGTTATGATGTGATTTTTGGTCTTCTGGGTATATACCTAGTAGAGGAATTATAGGATTGAATGGCAGATCTATTTTTAGATCTCTAAGTTTTCTTCAAATATCTTTCCAAAAGGAATGTATTAATTTGCATTCCCACCAGCAGTGCAGAACTGTTCCCTTTTCTCCACATCTACACCAGCATCTCTGTTCTTGAGATTTTGTGCTATGGGCTAATCCTACTGGAGTTAGATGATATCTGAAAGTAGTTTTGATTTGCATTTCTCTGATGATTAAAGATGATGAACTTTTTTTCATATGTCTGTAGGCCATGCACCTGTCTTCTTCAGAGAAGTTTCTCTTCAATCCCTTGCCCAGCCTGCAATGGGATCATTTGTTCTTTTCTTGCTTATATGTTTGAGTTCTCTGTGGATTCTGATTACTAAACCTGCAAATATCTTCTCCCATTCTGAGGGATGTCTGCTTGCTTTACTTATTGTGTTCTTGGCTGTGCAAAAGCTTTTTAGTTTGATCAGGTCCCAGTGATGTATTTTTGATGCTGCTTCAATTGCCTAGGTGATCCTCCTCATAAAATATTCGCCCAGGCCACTTTCTTCAAGAGTTTTCACTGCACTGTCTTACATTATTTTTATAGTTTCATGTCTTAAGTTTAGATCTGTAATCCAGTGATGGTCTATCTTCGTTAATGGTGAAAGATGTGGGTCTAGTTTCAGTTTTCTACAGGTCTCTAGCCAGTTCACCTAGTATCATTTGCTAAATAGGGAATCTATTCCTCACTGAATGTTTTTAATTGGCTTGTCAAAGATCAAATAACGGTAAGTAGCTACGTTCATCTCTTGGTTCTCTATTCTTTTCCATACCTCTATCTTTCTGTTTTTGTGCCAGTACCATGATGTTTTGATCACTTTTGATATATAGTATAGTCTGAGTTCTGGTAGCAAGATTCCTCCTGCTTTGTTCTTGTTTCTGAGTAATGTCTTGGCTTTAAACGTTTTTTCTGATTCCATGTAAAATGAAATATTATTTTTTTTGAGATCTTTAAAGTATAACAGTGGAACTTTAATAGGGATTGCATTAAAATTGTATATTGCTTTGGGTAGTATGGACATTTTAACAATGTTGATTCTTCTGAGCTATGAGCATGGTATGATTTTCCATTTTTAACATCCTCAGCTATATCTTTTTTTAGCATTTCATAGTTCTCTTTATAGAGATATTTCATGTCCTTTGTTGGATAAACTTTCAAATATTTTATCTTCTTTGGTACTACTGTGAACAGAATAGCGTTCTTGACTTTTTTTCAAGTTGGCTATTGTTGGTATATCTAAAGGCTACCAATTTATGAGTGTTGATTTTGTAACCTGAGATCCTGTTGTATTTCTTGATCACTTCTAAGAGTTTTATAGTAGAATCCCTGGTCTTTTCCAGATATACAATCAAATAATCCATGAAGAGCGAAAGTTTGATCTCTTCTGACCCTATATGAATACCCTTGATTACCTTTTCTTCCCTATCTGTGATGGCTAAAACTTCCATGACAATGTTATAGAGCAGTGGAGACAATGGGCAACCTTGTCTAGTTCCTCATCTAAGTGGAAATGATTTCAATTTAACTTTGTTCAATATGATATTGACTGTGGGTTTGCTGTAAATGGCCTCTATTAGTTTAAGAAATGTTTCTTTTTTGGGGGGGAGTTTATTTATTTATTTTGGCTTTTTAATTTATTTCACTGTTTATTTTGTATTTCTTTACTTTTTTTATTGTTGTTATTGAGACAGGGTCCCACTCTATGCCCCTGAGCAGAGTGCAGTGGACATGGTAGTTGACTGCAACCTCAAACTTGGGCTGCAGACACCCTCCTGTCTCTGTAAGCTGCTGGGATTACAGGTGCTCATGGCGGCACCCGGCTGGGTTTTTTCATTTTTATCATGAGTCAGGGTCTCATTGTTGCTCAGGCGAGTCTATACCAATTTTCTTAAGTGTTCTGATCATGAAGGGATGCTGGATATTATCAAAAGATTTTTCTGCATCAGTTGAGAGAATCATATGGTCTTTGTTTTTTAATTTGTTTATGTTCTTAATTGTATTTATATATTTACATATATTGAACCACTCTTGAGACCCTGCGATAAAAACCACTTGGTCATAGTGTATAATTTTTTGATGTGTTTCTGGATTCTGTTTGTTAGGATCTTATTGAATATTTTTGCATCTATATTCATTAGTGATATTGGTCTATAATTTTTTTTTTCTTGCTGGGTATCTTCCTGGTTTGTGGATCAAGGTGATGTTTGCTTCATAGAATGTTTTGGGTAGTATTCCTTCTTTTTCTATATTTTGGAAAAGGTTGATTAATATAGGTACTAGATCCTCTTCAAGATTATGATGTGAAGGCATCTGATCCTGGAGTTTTTTTTTAAGGGAGATTTTGTATGGTTGATGCTATTTCAGAACTTGATATAGGCCTGTTCAACATTTCCACTCGATTCTGGATAAATCTTTGAAGGTGCGTGCTTCCACATATTGCTCAATTTCCTTCAGATTTTCATATTTCTGAGAATAAAGTTTCTTGTAATATTCATTAAGGATTTTTTGAATTTCTGAGCAGTCTGTTGTTACTTTATCTATGTCATTTCTGATTGATAAAATTAGAGATTTTACTCTTTTTTTTCCTGGTTAGGTTAGCCAAAGGTATATCTATTTTATTGACGTTTACAAAAAACCAGCTATTTGATTTATTGATCTGTTTTAAATCCTTTTGTTTTCAATTTTATTTAATTCTGCTCTCATTTTTGTCCTGTTTTTTCTTCTGCTGTGTTTGGGATTGGAATGTTTTTCCTTTTCCAGTTGCTTGAGGTGTCCCATTAAGTTGTTAATGTCCTCTCTTTTCATTTTCTTGAGGAAGGTTTGGAGTGCTATAAATTTCCCTCTTAGGAAAATGCCTTTGTGGTATCGCAGAGGTTGTGATAATTCGTGTCTTCATTATCATTTTGTTCCAAAAATTTGGTGATTTTCTTCTTATTCTCATCTATGACCCAGCTATCATTCCACAAAAGGTTATTTAGCTTCTATGTTTTTGTATGAGTATGCAAATTCCTGTTTTTACTGAGTTCAACTTTTATTTCATGATGGTATGACAAGATGCCAGGAATAATTTCTAATCCTTTAAATTTACAGAGGTTAGACTTGTCACCTAAGATGTGATCAAATTTGGAGTATGTTCTGTGGGCTGATGAGAAGAATGTGTATTCAGTTTGTTGGGAAGAAATGTTCTGTAGATGTCTGTTAACCATTAACCAATGAATGTTAACCATTCAAATCTAAATGTTAAATGGTTAAGGTTAAATCTAAAATTTATTTGCTTATCTTCTTATTGGAGGATCTATCCGGCACTGCCCAAGGAGTGTTAAAATTTCTGACTTTTATGGACCTAGAGAAAATCAAACTGCTCATGTCTGTTAGAGTTTCTCTTAGAAACTGAGGCAGCTTCTGGTTGGGTGCATAAATATTAATAATTGAAATCTCGTCATATTGAGTATTACCCTTAACAAATATGAAGTGCCCATTCTTATCCTTTCTTACTTTTGTTGGTTTAAACTCTATCATATCTGCAAATAGAGTTGCAAGACCTGATTTTTTCTGATTTCCATTTGCCTAAAATATAGATGACCAACCCTTCACCTTGAGTCTATATTTATCTTTTAAGGTAAGATGAGATTCTTGTATGCAGCAGATATCTGGTGAGTTTTTGTATCCAGTCAGCCAACTTGTGCCTCTTTAGAGGACAAATTAAGCCATTCATATTAATGGAGCATATTGATGAGCCTCGTAGAATTTTGGGTATTGAGTTTTTCAATAGTGCAGTGGATATTTTCAATCCTTTCACCACTGTGGAAGTTGGAGTTTGATCAAAAGTTTCTGAGTGAGTTTACTTTTGTGGTGGAGAATTGCGCTGGTCATTATGGAGGATAGGTCTGAGAATATCCTGGAGAGCTGCTTTAGTTATGGCAAATTTCTTCAACATGTAAATGTCATTAAAATATTTGATTTCTCCATCCTCAGTTTAGCAGGATACAGGATCCTGCGTAGAAAGTTATTTTGTTTTAGGATATTAAATGTCAGTGACCACCTTCTTCTAAGTTGAAAGTTTTCAGCAGAGAGATCTGTAGTTCTTTTAATATTCTTCCCATTGGAGGTTATGGTTTTCTTCCATCTGGCTGCTTTCAGAATTTTCTCCTTCATATTAACTTTAGTGAAGTTAATTCTGATGTGCCTGGGGGATGTCTTATTCAGGTTGAGTCGTGTTGGTGTTCTGAAAATGTCTGCTATTTGAATTTCTGAATCTCTTGTCATGTCTGGAAATTTCTTTTTCATAATTTCATGTAGAAGAGCCTCTGTGCCTTGTAAAGCTACTTCATCACCTTCAGAGATTCCTATGAGGCAAATATTAGAAGTTTTCTTAGAATTATCCCAGAGCTCTCTTCGATATGATTTGTTTTTGCTCTCCATTTCTCTTCTTTGAGAATTTGGGAGTGTTCAAAAGCTTTGTCTTCAATGTCAGAAATCCTTTCTTCTGCTTGCTTCATTCTGTTACTGAGGGATTCTACTGTGCTTTTTAGATCTTTGAGGGCTGCATATTCTTGTTTCACTGTGTCAAAATCTTTGATGATTTTGTCCTTAAATTCATTGAATTCTTGAGACAACTTTTAAAATGCTTCTTGTATTTCTAATTCCAACTTTTCCTCTATTCTATTAATCTTGTTTGCAATCCAAATTCTGAACTTGATTTACGACATCTCAACCATCTGTTTATGAATGGAATCTTCAGTTTTGTATGCCATATCTTTCCTTGGGGGGGGGGGTGATCTACTCTGGTTATTCATGTTACCAGAGTTTTTCTGCTGATTCTGCCCCATTATTATTTTACACCATTTGACTAGATTAGCAGACAAAGTGAAGTTGTTTTGGGGGCCCCAGGAGTAGTGATTAATCAGCCCTTTGCTTAAAACCTGGGACTTGTGTCTGTACATTTTCCCCAGAGCTTTGCAAAGGACCCATACAGTGCTACAGCCTGAGAAACTGGGGACCTTCTTGGTGTCATGGGGCTAAGTGGCTCTGTCTTGTTTTCATCTGGTCTCTGTCCAACCCTAGTGAATCAGTTACTCTGGCTTGTAGTCTCAGCTGTGGATAAATAGCAGCAATTAAGTCACCCTCCACACCACAGGCAATAATTGGAAAAGGAAAATCAAACTTTCCCACAACCACACACCCAGGGTACCACTTGGATAGTTCTCAGATGATTGGTCCAGTTCAAGAGGTCCAGATCAATTGTCTCCGTCTGTACCTGTCTGAGGTGGGAGAGTTCAAAATATCTCTGGAAACTAGATAGCATGGTTCTGCTGGCAGCTAAAGTATGACTTGCTCCAGTGCTCCATGAGTTCAGAAGGCCTCAATTAGCAAATAAATTAGTTTTGGAAGTTTGATGCCTCCTTCCCTACCTTCCACCTCTGTCACACCCAGTCACTGGTAACCCTGCAGGGCTGTGACCCAGTTGCCTCCAACGAGCAGATGCTCCCGGGATTTGCATCTGCTTGAGTCACAGGGAGATCTATGTCTACTCAGTCAGGCCGCTGCTCTCTGCCACTATTCTGCAGGGAGAGGTGAGGCCTGACAACCTTGGGTGCTTAATGGAGGTTGGGGTGGTTCACTCAGTTCCAGCCCCGCCCCTGATTGATGTTGCTGACATAACAGAACAACTTTGCAGTTTGTTTCTGTTCCAGCTATATTTCCCTCCAGAGCAGACGCTGTTTGAGTTCACAGAAACTGCAGCTCAGTTCCGGGCTGTGCCAGTGCCCAGTCTCAGCTGCAGTTTATGGTGGGGTGGGTCAGTGAGAGCTCACACTCAGTCAGTTACAGCCCCTGTCTGCCCGTCTTTGTCTCAGCTATACTCCCCTGAGGGCCGGGTGTGTCTTAGGCTCAGTAAAGTGATCCTCTGGGTCAGCTCCACCCTGGGAATCTGCTATCTCTACACATGCATATTCTAGTCCCCATACTCAGCCCAGGCCGGTACTGCTTCAAGCAAAATCTTTACTCACAAGGCCTTCATTTCCATCCCAGATCTGTTCTGCCTGAGGCTGCCACCAGAGAAGATGCCCAGCCTTCTCAGATTTCCCAGAGACATGGGTTGTATCTCTGGAATATTGTTCTTGCCATGGCTGCTGCTCTGTTTCTTCGGGCACTATCACTCCTGTATAGTTCCCTCTCAGCTGACCATCTTCTCCCTACTCCCATGGTGCAGAATCAGCACTGACCAGCTGTAGTCCATGCCCTGTCCATACCTCTTGAGAAAATATCCAAAAATCTGGACTCCATGGGGTAAAGGCCTTCAGATCTTGGGGAGAGAGTGGAGGGGACTGGTGGGAGTTCAGAATTACGGGTAGAGAATATATATAGTTTTATACAGTTTTATGCCTGGCAGGAGAGTGCCATGGCACCCTAGGTGGGTAAGTAGGTCCAGTTTTTAGAGTGTCTCTCCTGTGGAATAAAATAGGGGGCTATTTGAACTCTTCTCTCCTGTTTATAGAAACTGTGCTGCAATCCATTCTCATGGGTGGGGGGAGTCCAGTCTGCTTGGTGATGCATTTTATACCTTTTATTTGTTTCCTTGGGGTCACAGCTCACCTCAGCAGGGTTGATGTGCATTCTTCATCCTTCTCTCTTGGCTCAGCTCCAATCCACTAGGTTACCTGCTAATCTTCTATCATTTAACTCTCCTTCTGGATGGGAGCCTCTGTAGAAAGCTGGCTCCAGTCAGTCATCTTGCCTCTCCTCTTTACTCAGACATTTTTTAACAAAATGTATTTTAACTATTTCATTTCTTTTTCCAGATATTTTGATTTTTCTTTTTGTCAGAGTGCAACACATTCTGTAATGAGACAGATGTTCAACATGAAAATTCATGAACTATTGATCATGAACTATTGATCTTGCCTATGTGAAGATTCAAACTTATAATCACTAGGTTTATAAATAATTTTTATTAATCACTATAGGAACCACACTAAAGCAAATGTACTCCATTGTTTTACTATAAAAGCACTGGCAGTTGACAATTTATTTTAGGGTAATTAATTCTTTTCAAGAAACTTGCTGTAAAAATGTGCAAATAGTTGGCATCTGATTCTGTAGCATTATTATTGTAATTGACCATCCAATTTTTAAACTATTGTAATTCATTTTGTGTTTATCTCACATGTCTTTTTGTTTTTATATTTGATGAATATTTTCTTCAATATAATCAGTTTTTGAAAATGCTGTTCCTTCTCAGATTTATTTCTGTTAGGAATACAGTACTCTACTCCACAAGTGTTTAATTTTCTTTATGCTCTATCTATTTTGTTGCAGTACAATGAAAAGGAACTTTGGAAAGTCATTTAGTCAGTTGCCTTGCCCTTAGGCAAGAAGGAGCCTGATTGAATCATTTACAGGATCTAGGCAATGAAATCTGCAAAATGACAATTTTATTCTCCTTTGAGGAAATCACTTTTAAAATTAGCAATTCTTCTCCAGTTTTCTTTCTTTTGGAAAAAGAATACCTTTAAAAAATAAAATTGGATATGCCCATTGAGTTACATTTATTGCCATAACTGGGGCTTGGCTGGCACTGAGCATTATGCTTAAGATGCCTTCTTATAGTTTCCTATGATTTCTGTATTTTGTTTGTTTTCATCCTGTAATTATGTACAAAATACCACTCCATTTTTAATTATAACCAGGGTTATTTTTACCTGCTTGAAATCAAGAACCAAATATCAGCCTGTGATTTTTCCTTATGAACTATGTGGAATTCATCCCATTTTTACCTTCCTTGTCTCTCCCAGAATGTATCCTGCTTGGCCCCTGTTAATTTGATCTGAGGCTATAGACCAGTTTATTATCACACTTTCACAGTTGCTTACTTACTGTTCTGGAGATTCACCATGCTCCCTACTTCCTCGCCACTGCCATTCTCCCCTCTGCTTATTCAATTCCTACTAAATTTACTCTAAGATCAGTAGTTATGTCTTAACAGCCAGAACCCTGGAATTCTCCTGTGCTTCAAAGATTGCTTCTTGATTTTTCTGCCCCAGGGTGATTATTGAACACTTAACATTCTTTCTTCCTGAGGAAAGACACATCTGGATAGCATTAGAGACTAATTTTCTCTCCCTTTCCCCTAACGTAGCAATTTAACCTTTACCGAGGCAATGCTCTTCTAAAGACTCCCCTTGTTGCATCAGGTGAGGGGAGTGTTTTTCCTCCCGGCTTGTGGAAAGAGGAGCTATTTCTAACCATGTGCAACCTCCATGGATTGCTATGGTGCTTTTGTGTGTATGTGTGTGTGTTTTCCTAGCCTTGGGTATTTTCCTCAAATGCATGTGATAATTAATACACAGCTAAGGTTTTAAGAAGTCCTTTGCAAATATACAGAAAGGAAATATAACACTCCTTTTTTGATTCCCTTTATTGCAAAGCCTCTCTGCCTTGATCTCCATAAATTCTGAACTTCTTGACTGTCTTCTTAACTGAGGGCACCCCCTTAAGTGTGCTGAAGATTTCCTCCAGGCAGCAAAGTGGATTTTCATGGGGTTCACCTAGCTGCTTTCCTCTCTTTTAGGAATTAGTGTCCTGCCAAACGTGTTGTCTAAAGTCTGAAGCTGTTGCTTCATAAATGTAGCCTGTTATTTTTAATTTTTAGCCCCTTTTTTAAGTTACTCCATCATATTCAATTGTGAACAAAGTTGAGTTGTGACTGTCAATCCCAATCCTCCTGTAGTAGTAGGTACTGGATGCAGAGTGATGGGGAAGACAGCCCTGATGTTTGTCTTTCTCTGCTCTCCTTGACGGTCCTGGCCATTTTTATCCTATCAAGGATGTTTCTACATTTTTGGACTGGTTATGTCTCTCTAGTCCCTCTTTTCTGGCACCTACTTCTTACTGCCAATCAGTCATCTCTATCTGAATAGCTCAAAGGGACAACACATGAAAAAATGTTCCAAGCTTAACTCATCTTCTAAGCTTATGTTGATTTTACTTTCATAGGCAGCACTGTGACATAGAGTCATCTTTATCTCCAGCCCTTCAGTCTTCACAGTCAATTAACAACAACCTCAGTTATTCAAATATTTGGTGCTTGTGCCTTGGAATGTCATGGTGTCCTGTCCACTGCTGATGGCTTTCTGAACTGTTGGGAGGAGCTCCCACCATCTGTGACTCTGACCTGGAATAATTGGGGAAATAATTATCTTATTTGTTTTCACTAATATTTCTTAAAAGTATGTATAGCTCATATTATTTTCAATATTTAATATTAGAAGAGTTTTGGCCTTTATTTAGAAGTTTGGTGGTGTTTTGTGACCAGAAATATGCCTTAGGAACTTAATTCCCATTTCTCTCAATTAGCCTACAGTAAAATTAGTTTTGTTATACATCATTTCACCTGCAGTCTCAGTTTCACAGAACCTATAGATGATACTGAAGGTTTACTGTATATATATATATATATATATATATATATATATATATATATATATATTGCTATGGGGTCAACACAAGAATATATGTGAACTGGCTCGGTGCCTGTGGCTCAAGTGGCTAAGGTGCCAGCCACATACAACTGGGCTAGTGGGTTCAAATCCAGCCCAGGCCCACCAAACAACAATGATGGCTGCAACCAAAAAATAGCCAGGCATTGTGGTGGGCACCTGTGATCCCAGCTACTTGGAAGGCAGAGGCAGAATTGCTTGAGCCCAGGAATTGGAGGTTGCTGTGAGCTGTGATGCCATGCACTCTATCCAGGGCGACAGCTTGAGGCTCTCCCCCCCCCTCCGAAAAAGAATATATGTGAACTATATATCCTTCTATGTATATAATTTACATTTTCATCAGAGTGACCTTAATAATGCTTCCATCACATTTTCCCAAAATATCCACAGAATTTGTGTTTCCTTACCTTCTCCAAAAGATTCGGAACTTCTCAAGGTGAAGCACATCAATTCTCTCACTATATGTCTAGCAAATGTAGCAAATGAATGAAAGAATGGAGGAAAGCACTCTCTGATCCCTGTAGCTGCCATTAATCCTCTGATTCCAACATCAGTTGTGTTCATTCAACCATCCCGACTTATTCTGAGACAGTCTCACATCTTACTCTGTCACCCTGTGTCAAGTGCATTGTAAGTCACAGCAACCTCAAACTCTTGGGCTCAAGTGATTCTGTTCCTCAGCCTCCTAAGTAGCTGGGAGTACAGGTGCCTGCCACAACGCTTAGTTTTTGTTTTTTTCTTAGGATCGGGGTCTCACTCTTGCTCAGGCTGGTTTTGAACTTCTGAGCTTAAGCAGTCCACCCACCTCAGCCTCCTAAAGTGATAAAATTACAGGTGTGAGCCACTGCACACTGGCTTCATTTAACCCTTGTCGATTACTTATTCTCATTTCATATGCATTTGTGTAGTCAGGTGACATTTAGTTGTAAATGTTCAGATTTGTTAAGCAATGTCTACTGTGTTCCAAGCATTATCCTAATCATTTTTATTCTTTATTTTCCCAGGCATAATTTTTCTCTCTCAAAGATCCTAGGAGATACCATTATTATCATCTTTTGCTTTTTGAGTGGTAGAAACATGATTTGAACTTAAGCACCTGCCATATTAAACTGAAAGCATCACTATTAGATGTTCTTTAGAGCTGCCATATATGTCTACATTTTTGTTTTCTGTATCCTTTTGCCCCTTTCTCTGTCCATGGCATACTGAGCACAGAACAAGGCACATGGTAGAATTTCAAGAAATATAAATGTCTAATGATTGTAAGTAACTAAGACTGCCCTCAGGAAAGCCAATCCATGGTAGCTAGTTTCTCCTACCCTAGTCACCATCTAGCGTATGAAAAAATTAGCAAAAGCCCAGCATGAGCAGAATCACTTTTCAGAAAATCTGTCACACAGGAAATGTACATGCTGTGTGTGAGAGAAATGTAAGTGTCAGTCAAACTGAAAAGAGTGTTGTTAGGAAGAGAAAACTTTACAATAAAATTTGTTTTTTGAAAATTTCTTCTGATTGCATTTTTTGTTATACCATGAATTTTTTTAGAAGTATGTGCCAAGCACTATAAAAATTCTTTTTTTTTTTTTTTTTTTTTGAGACTGAGTCTCATTCTGTTGCTTCAGGCTAGAGTGCCATGGCATCATAGCTAACAGCAACCTCAAACTTCTGGGCTCAAGCAATCCTCTTGCCTTCCAAGTAGCTGGGACTACAGGAGCCTGCCATAACACCCACCTAGTTTTTCTATTTTTAGTAAAGATGGGGTCTCACTCTTGTTCAGGGTGGCTTCAAACTCCTGAGCTCAAGCAATCCACCCACCATGGCCTCCCAGAATGCTGGGATTACAGACATGAGCCACCAGATCTGGCTTTGAAAATTCTTATGTAAATTAATTCATTTATCCTATATTTGTTGAGTAACTGTTGTGAGCTAACATGTTTTCTAGGCAGTCAGTATACATTAGCAAATAAAAGAGACAAACATTTCTGCCCTCCATGAAAAGGGAAGGCAGATAATGAATGGAAGAGAAATAAATATAATGCATCACTAAATTAGATAGTGTGTAACAAGGTGATAAATGCTGTGTGGAAAAGAAATAGAATTGGGGGAAGTTCTATGGATAGAAAAGTGAGGAAAAGGGCAGGCAAATTTTTCTGATCATTGTTGTCTTCCTTCAAAGGTGATGTTTGTTCAAAACGTGAAGATGATGAGTACATTATCCATACATATGTGTGTGGGATCTGCCAGCACCAGTGTGGCCAACCAGCATGAAGAGGAGAATGACAGAGGTGAGATCACTTAGGGAAATGCCAACCAAAGCAATGATATGTTTTCATCTTATTGCAATCAATCCTTAGAACAACTCTGCCAGAGAGTACTATAATCTTATCCCTGACTAAAAGATGAAATGCTGCAGCCCATAGAGGGACTAAGAGATTTGTTCACAATTGCACGATTGGAAAACTGGAATCGTGGTGTCAGAATCAGATGTGAGCCATCTCAAAAAGAAGGTTTTCTTTTGTTTAATTTCCATTCTCTAAAATAGTATCTACCATATAGTAGTAGTTTAATGAATGCTGATAAATGACTAAGTAAACCTTTCAAACATTATTTTGAGGTGGCAATCTCTCATGTCTATGTCCTTTTTTTCATATTCCATGTATGAGAGCGCTGTGTTTGGAAACTAACATTGTTCCAGAGAAAAGCAAAAGTAATAATTTTCAGTTTAAATATAGAAGGTAAGAAAGGTTAAATTGGTATTCATCTGTTTGGTTCCCAAGTCTAGTTGTACTACATATAAGCTGTGTGACACTGGACAGTTTTCTGAGAAATGAAGGTAGAAACAATACATGCATATACTACATAAAATAACGTATTTATACACATATGTATGTGAATATAAATTGGACATATGTCTTTGTTATAGAGTTGTTAATTAATCACAGAAGACTTATAACTGTGTGGCATATAATAAACACCTAAATGATGATAGTGATAATCATGACGCATGGATAGAAGAAAGACCTGTTTGTGGCAAAAGATTCAGCAAGGGAAGTGTTTGAGCAAGGTCATCGTTTCAGCTCAAAGCCTGCATGGTGATGAGAGACAATGGTTTAGGCCTGGGTCTGGTGTCATAGTAAGGGATTACTGTGGGATTCTGCTCATTGCTTATCTTTATTCTGTCTCTTGGCTTGTCAGGCTTTAGCCACTTGGTGATTTTTATCATCCCTATAAAGTCAAAGAAATGAAAGGAGGGAAAGAATAGCAGTAAATAAGATACAGAGCTGGTGGCTCTCCTACACCTCTGGGCAGCCTTGCCTCTTTCCAAGTTTGTACTTTCAACTCGTGTCCTGGCTATTTCCTGCATGTGGTGCCAGCAACATAATGGATCTGACAGAAACACCTGCCAGCAAAGAATGTAAACAGGGGGAGGGATTAAAGATGGCGGCCGAGTAACAGCTTCCCTGCAACTGGGCACAGCAAGTCTGGGGAGACAAGACTCCAGGCATATCTGGCTGGTGGGATCTGCCTATGATCATCCCTTTGAGGATACATGGAGCCAGCAAGAGACTTCTGGACTCGTAGAGGAGGACGAAAACCGTGGAAAACTGGCAAGTGGTTGCATGTGTTTGATCGACCTAATCACGCCGGCAACCATGAGTACAAGCAGCAGTGAGACTGCAAACTGGAAAGGCCTTACCTGTGAACTGTTTTGGTGTTCTCGAACTTGGTGCTCAGTTGAGCAGCCTTGGGGAGAGCTTGAGCAACAGTCTGGAGAACTATGGGCACTGTCTGGGGCCCCAGACTGAGCCACTGAGTTGGGTGCTGGAAACCATTGTGAAAGAACTGCCCCGACAAGCTCTGCCCTCAAGGTCCCAGAGAAAAAAATCGAGTGGGACAAAGTAACCTAGTGACTGAGCAGCCTAAAGGCAGTGACTGAACTGCCTTACAGCCTTAATTCTTAGGGGCAGAGTGAGATGGTTTTGGCACACTGGAGCCTTGGGCTGTTGCCCTGGGTAGAGTGCCTTGACATCACAGCTCATAGCAACCTCAATCCCCTGGGCTTGGCACGGCCTAGACCTCAATAAGACCCTCGACCTGTGAACTGCACCCACTGCAGCGACCCTCGACCTGTGAACTGCACCCACCAGGCATCTGCATTCCCTGACCAGGAACTGCGGGAGCCATGCAACCCTGCATCCTCCCTCCTGTGTCCTCCCAGCCTCCACACTAGCCTGTTCATCTGGACAGGGACTATGGTAGCTGCGTGCCCTCTGGAGCCCTCCCTGCCAATGTGCAGAGCCCTTCTCCTGGCCAGAGACTGCTGGAGTCTTGTGCTCTCTGTGCCAAAGTCAATGGATGCCAGGCAATACGAGAACCATGTGCACCACATCCACCACTGTTGCTGGATCCAGGTGTGCCACACAGCTGCTTCCACAACCAGAACTCCCTAGTTAAAGTAGCTACAGAGGACCTACACATGGTCACTCCCTACAAAGATCCAGCAACAATAGAGTGATCCTGCTGGGGTCTAATCTTGGAGAAAAACCTTCCCAACTGTACGGATGGCCAGAGGCAATGGTGAAAAACAATCATGAAGTGAAATCAACAGAAGAACTCTGGCAATATGAATAATCAGAGTAGATCAACTCCCCTAAGGATAATTGGGGCAGAAACAGCACAAGACCCCATGCACAAACAAATAGCTGAGATCTCAGAAATTGAATTCAGGATATGGATACCAAATAAGATCGAATTAGAATTCCAAAATTTATCTCAAGACTTCAACGGCTTCAAGGAGCAAATGACCAAAGATTTTGACATATTGAGACAAGAAGTTACATCCCTCAAAGATCTGAGAAACACAGTAGAATCTCTCGGTAACAGAATGGAGCAAGCAGAAGAAAGGATTTCTGACATTAAAGACAAAGCTTTTGAACGCTCCCAAACACGCAAAAAAAAAAAAAAAAAAAAAGAAAAATGAAGTGCAAAAACATACCACTATTTCAGAGAGCTCTGGGATAATTTGAAGAAAACCAATATTCATCTTATAGGGATCCCCGAAAATGATGAAGTGGCTTCACAAGGCACAGAGTCTCTTCTCCATGAGATTATGAAGGAGAACTTTCCAGATATGTCAAGAGATTCTGAAATTCAGATAGCAGAATGTTTCAGAACTCCAGCATGACTCAACCCAAATAAGACATCCCCCAGACACATCATAATCAATTTCACTAAAGTTAATATGAAGGAGAAAATTTTGAAAGCTACCAGATGAAAGAAAACCATTGCCTACAAGGGGAAGAATATTAGAA
>CAUYPK010089081.1:0-36333 GCA_963574355.1 Loris lydekkerianus
CCTTTTTACTTCTGTCTGGAGTGTATTTGGGAAGAGTCCCTTATAATTAGTTATGTATGTTTTACAGATGTTACCACATAACGACAAGGACATTTAAGCACAGGACCGTTAGTTTTTAATAAACATACAAGTTTTGTAAAATTTGGTTTCTTTCCTTTTTTTTTTTTTTTCCTTCATTTTTTGTAGAGACAGTGTCTGGCTTTGCTGCCCAGGCTGGTCTTGGACTCCTGGCCTCGAGTAGTCCTCTTACCTCAGCCTCCCAAAGTGCTGGGATTATAAGCATGAGCCACCATGCCTGAACTGGTTTCTATTTTTCTTATCCTGTTTTCTGCTGCAAACCATCAATCACCCATGAGACCCTTATGATATTGATTATTACAAGCTACATTAAGTTGAGTTTTAGAATTGAGAATTTGTTATCCTGATAAAGTGGATATGTGTTGTTGGGTTTTTTGTTTGTTTGTTTGTTTTTGAGACAGAATCTCACTTTGTCGCCCTTGGTAGAGTAGCCGTGGCATCATAGCTCAGAAACCTCAAACTCCTGGGCTTAAGCGATTCTCTTGCCTCAGCCTCCCAAGTAGCTGGTACGATAGGCACCTGCCACAATGCCCGGCTATTTTTTGGTTGTAGTTGTCATTGTTGTTTAGCAGGCCCAGGCTGGGTTTGAACCCGCCACTCACATGTATGTGGCTGGATCCCTAGCTACTGAGCCACAGGCATCTAGCCGGGTATGTGTTTTATTGAAAAGCAATCTTAGTGAAAGGCAGCATTACTGCTTGAAGCTGAGTATATGAAATACTGCCAAAGGAAAAAATGCTGTATTTTAAAAGTAAATAGTTCTCCGAGTTTGTTGGGGGCAAAGGGTAGTCCTTAACCTTCTCAGAGACAGCTACATTCACTTTTTTACTTGTCATTGCTTCCTTCTAGGGTACAATCCAGTGTAAATTTGACTGGATCGATATCATTAGGATTATAAATTCAGTTTGTGGTTTTCTTTTCTGGCATATCTTTTTGTTTTCCCTAGGCTTAGTTTTTTGTGAACTTTGTACTTTTTGTTTTTCCTAGGCTTAGTTTTCTGTGAACTTTCTGCTGTATCAATTAAGCTACTATTTATCTAAATCACTCGCAATCACCAGCTTTCTTCCGTACTCTGTTTCACCTTGAATAAAATCTTCCCTGGAGCCTTTTGAACTGCCCCAGGCTAGACTGAACATTTGATTGATATCTAGGTTGCAGATCATTTTCCTTCAGAATTTTAAGGCATTATAGCATGGCCTCTTGTTTTCAGTACTGCTGCTAAGAAATCTGAAACCAATCTGATGTCTGATATTTTTGTGGGACTAAATTTTTTTTCCTGAGACACAAGAATCTTTTGTTCCTAGTATTCTTACATTCCATGATGACATAATTTGGTATTTGTCTCTTAAAAAAGAAAAAAAGAGTCTTACTTTGTTGCCCTCGGTAGAGTGCCGTTGCATCACAGCTCACAACCTCCAACTCCTGGGCTTAAGACAATTCTCTTGCCTCAGCCTCCTGAGTAGCTGGGACTACAGGCTCTCACCACAATGCCCAGCTATTTTTTTGTTGCAGTTTGGCCGGGGCTGGGTTTGAACCTGTCACCCTCCGTATATGGGGCCTGTGCCCTACTCACTGAGCCACAGGTGCCACCCTTGGTGTTTATTTTAATTCAGCGTGCTGGGCACTTGGTGAACCTGTTTGAAGTTGACACTTGTGTCCTTTAATTCTCAGAAATTTTGAGGATTTTTATGATTTCCTCCTATTCTCTGGCTCCCCTCTTTGCAGAATGACAGTACTTTCCATGTTTTCTTTTTCCTCCAGTCTATTTTTATCTAAAATTGCTTGTGGCTGCTTTTGTTACTTTCATATTAGATGCTTTCCTAGCATATCTGGTAATTGTTGGTTGTCTGCTCATATTTAATTATAGGAGACAGGCCAGATGTGGTAGTTCATGCCTATTATCCCAGTAATTCCAGAGGCTGAGGTGAGAGAATTGCTTGAGGTTAGGAGCTGCTCAGAGCCGTCCTGGAGAAAATAGCAAGACCTTATCTCTACAGGAAATAAGAAAAATTAGCTGGGTGTGGTGGCATGAACTTGAGTACCAGTTACTCAGGAGGCTTAGGTAGGAGGATCTCTTGAGCCCAGGAGTTTGAGATTGCAGTGAACTGTGATCATGCTGTTGCACTCCAGCCTGGGCAATAGTGATACCTCATTTCTAAAAAAATAGATTAAAAATGCAAACTAACGTTGATTACAGGCCCTGAGTGGGTGGAGCATGTTAATGTTAAGCTTTGTTAAAGGGCTGTCTGTTGGGCCATGTAGTTAAGAGAACTTTTATGTCAGTATCTCTAGTTTCATTTTGAACTGGTGTTTGCTTAGAGAAGACAGATTTTTTTTTGGTCTCCCAGGTGAAGAACGAGGCCTTGCCAAGGTTCTGGGAGTTAAGTAAGGAAAGAGGTCTGTGGTAAGGCCCAAGGCAGAAAGATTTATGTACATCATTATCTATAACCAATGTTCATTTACTTACTGAGTCTTTGTGTTGTGAGTACACTATTTCTGCCTTAGTTGCCTGGCATCCCACAATCTGGATATCCTCTATTTACCCTTTTCAGAAAATAAACTTCTAATTTAGTGAGTGCATTGAGGAAGAGAGGCTGCTTGGCTGTGTAGAATTGCATCTGATTACTTAAACCTTGAACCAATTCAAGTGTCTACTCCATCAGCACCTGGCTAGCTCAGTCAGTAGAGCATGAGACTCTTAATCTCAAGTGTCTACCCCTTCATTTTCTGGTTCTAGAGGCACATGAAACCACATGTATCTGGCCTTTTTAGAAATTCTATGATGTAAATTTGGTTGTACGGTGATAGGGGAGTTGTTCGTTTTGCTCTTTCCCTTTATTGGTTCAGAATTCAGTTTTCTTCCGTCTGCTCCATTAGTTTACTTCTGGTCTATTTTCCAGCTTCTAGATTTTCATGTTGCTTCTTGTTCTCTTCATCTGTGCTTTTAGGTTTATACCTTAAAACAGAAACCCTTACATTCATTTAATGGGAGTTCAGGAGGGAGTTAAGTAGATACATGTGCTTATCCACCATTTTCACCTAGACTAGTGGTTCTCAACTGTCCTAATGCCTCCTAATTCTGTGACCCTTTAATACACTTCCTCATGTTGTGGTGACCCCCAACCATAAAATTATTTTTGTTGCTACTTCATAACTGTAATTTTGCTACTGTTACGAGTTGTAATGTCAGTATCTGAAATGCAGGATGTATTTTCATTGTTACAAAGGGGTCAGGACCCATAAGTTGAGAACCGCTGACCTAGACAGAACCTGTGGTTTTGTGTAACATTATCTATTTCTTAATTAAAGAGGTGTAATATATAGCACATGAATATTGGTTGTAAACACAGGCAGACTTGATTTTGAGTCCTGGCTTCAACGCGTACAAGGTGAATGATTTTCACCAAGGGAACCTCTCTAAATCTTGTTTTCAACTGCAAAATTAGAATAATAGAAACATCTGTCTACTTGAAAGTGTTGTAAGGATTAAGTGAGAAAATACAAATAGAGCAGTTGGCACAACTGCTTGACATTTGGTAAATGTTAGCTGTTAATGATTAGCCTGGTATTAGGCATTTCGGAGTGATTTGTGCTAGTATTCACTGCATGAATAGGTTTCCTTCATATTTCCAGATGCTATGAGATGGCATGCTCATCCTCTGATTGTAAACAGACTTCAAAATTACCAAACACTTAAAAAAAATTGTTATCTAAAAACATTCTTAACCGATCAGTATTAATGCCATTTTACAGATGGAGAGATTGAGACTCTGAAGGTTTCAGTGGCTAATAAATAGCAGCTGGTAACAGCTTAGGGGAACCCTTTTTTTTTTTTTTTTGAAACAGTCTTACTCTGTGTATAGGGGACTTTTAATGTTTCTTTATTATACCCTATCCTTACCCTACCTACTTTTTTTGGAGGGAAATAGTGTAATTGTTACCCTGGATTTCAGTGTATATTCAGGCTGAAATAATAAAATGTGATGGTTCAGTTTTTATGGCTAATTTTTTAAAATTCTGGCCATTTCACTGGGGGGGTTCAGTACTTGGAATAAACAATTCTGAAATAGTACATTAGAAAATAGTTGGAGATTGTGTATAATGAAAAAGTTTGTTTGAGTATATAATGTGCCATCACAAATTTGAGTTTTGTAAACTCTTAAAATAGAGTCATTGAAAGAAATGGGGAAATGGCTTTGTCTCTCCCCATCTCTCCCCTCCGTTTCCTCTCTCTCTCTTTTCTCCCCTCTCTCTCTCTTCTTTTCTCTCCTCCTTAGTGCTGCTCTGCAGCATCCCTCCCTCGCCAATAAAAACCTTTCATACAAGCAAAAAAAAAAAAGAAAGAAAGAAAGAAAGAAAAGAAAAAGAAATGGGGAAATATGAAAGAAATAGTGAAAAATGAATTCTCTACAAACAGTAGGAATTTTGCTCCTAAGTTAATGTTGTTCTTGTTTCCAGAGCAACATTTTTTTAAAAAATTGCTTTATCATTGCTTTTCACCGTTCTCCTGTAATGTAAATTAGCATTATAATTAACAGTGTGTTCAGCATTTGGCAGGCAGGCAAACTTGGGGCTGCCTTTGGAATAAAGAACAAGTACAGGAATTGGAACTTTTTTCCCCCCTCCTTTGTTTGAGCTAAGCATATGTCTTTATATGATCCAGGCATCTGACAGTGTTGTAGATAGTATAGAAAGGAAATCAACTGAACATTTTACTTTATTTTACTGTAACTTGATCACTTTATAAATCCTACATATACCCGAAGTCATCAAAGGAGCCACTAAAGCAGAGCTTGGCAAACTTTCTGTCAAGGGTGAAATAGTAAATATTTTAGGCTTTGCAGGCTCTAGAGACTTGGCCAACTCTGCAGTTGCAGTGTGAAAGCAGCCAGAGGGTAAATGGGTACCTCTGTGTCCCAATTAAACTTTATTTACAGATAGATGGCTGGCTGAATTTGGCCTACAGGACATCTTACTAAAGCAAAGGGCAGAATTTGGCAAAGTATAAAATGGTCACCACATCATAGGACTATTTTATTATTTTAAAGATGAGGTATTTGTAATATCACAAATTATATAGGGAAAATGATTTATTCTAGAGTCTGGGCTTTAAAAAGCCTGAGAGATTATAAGTTCAGTCATCAACATTATTAGGTTCCTATGATGGGAAACACTGTGCTGAGTTGGGGACACGAACAGGCATGGGACTGATCTTTTGAGGTCTGTAATCCCACTCTTAAGATGCTGGGCGTATGAATGTCTAAAAGACCTAATCTTGCTGGAGATTCAGAAAGAGCATCCCTGAAACGATGACATTCAGAGAGACCTAAAGGGTTAGTTGAGATTATCTAGGGCAGTGGTTCTCAGCCTTCTTAATGCCACGAACCTTTAATACAGTCTAAAGGGGTCTTGACCCACAAATTGAGAACTGCTGATCTAGGGGGAAAAGATAGAGAAGGGCGAGTCAGGCAAGGATGATGTTGATTAAGGTGGGAAGTTCAGAGTTGCCCACTTAAAATAACATTGGCTGCAATGTAGGAACTGGATTTGCAGGGGAAGTCAAAAGGGTAAATAAGCAGACCAATATTGATTTAGGTATGTATAATGAAGAAAGAACAGCATCAAGGAAGACTCCTTCCTGATCTTTGGCTTAAACCACTGGGTTGATGGTGCCATTTATTGACTTAGCATGTTTCCGGAGGGGAAATAATTGGTATAATTTTGGACCTGCCAAGTTGAAAGTACCTGTGAGATAGAAATGTTTAGTGGGCATTTGGATAGCCAAATACATATGGCCAGCATTTCAACTTGAAGTAAACATTGGGAGTCTTCTCTAGATAGGTGATAATTAAAACATGATTATGATTAAGAGAGAAAGTAGAGAAAGAAGGTAATCCAGGATCAGAACTATTTTAGGAATGATCATGTAGGTAGTGAATAATAAAGTTCATAAAAGATGACAGACAGTTTGGGTGGTGCCTGTGGCTCAATGGAGTAGGGCACCGGCCTCATATGCCAGAGGTGGGGGGTTCAAGCCCAGCCCCAGCCAAAACCTGCAAATTAAAAAAAAAAAAAGATGACGGGCAAAGGATTCACCCTAAATATGAAGAGTAATGGTCCACAGTAATAGGAAAAGAAGGAAGAATGCTATTATTTTCCTATTGCTACTATAACAAAATTATTAAAAACTTTTTGGCTTAAAACAACAAATTTATTATCTACAGTTCTGAAAGTCAGAAGTTTAAAATTGGTTTTATGGGGTTAAAATCAATGCTTCAGCAGGAGCTACATTTCTTCTGGGGGTTCTTGCCTTTTTCAGCTTCTAGAGGCTATCCCCTCCAATCTCTGCTTCTTTGGTCACTGAACCTTCTTTCTCCCTCTTAGAGGACCTTTGTGATTATACTGGAGTCACCCAGATAATCTAGGAAAATCTTCTACTTCAAAATCCCTGCAAATTCCTTTTGCCATATGAGGTAAAAGTCACGGGTTTGGGGATTAGGATATGGACATCTTGGACATACTTACCTTGAGGGTGGCAATGGGGATATTCTGCCTACCACATATATGATAAGTGTTTAGGTTTGCTGGGGAAAGTTGAAAGTGCCCTTCTACCCAAATTTGCTTCTCTGGGAAGTTATTTTCTGACCTCAGCCTGCCTCAGTCATTCAACCCTACAGTCATAACCTAAATTTAATTTATGGTAATATTTTCTCTAGCACTAATATTTCTTTGGTCCTACTAAGCCCTGTGTATCTATTTACCCTCTACCATCTAGTCTGTGTGTCTTACCTCCTATCCCCATCTCTGCTTAGACTTCATTAGCTGTCATTGTAATAATCATTTCTCATATATACCTTCAGCTCACTTTCTTCCTCCTAGCTTCCTTGTACTTTACCAGCAAGTACTTCCCAGCCCTGGTTAAGTCCAATCTATTCCCTGGAGAAGATGCTGAGAATAACATGCAGGAAGTTTTGGAAAGAGAGCTTTTGGGAAAAACACTAGAGAGCAGATAACACAAGTTTGGGTGGGATAGAATTGGAACTGTGATGCAGCTGTGACTAGAGCACCCATCCATCCAGGACTGTCCAGTTTTAGCCCTGAAAGTCTCAAGTCCCAGACAACAGTCCTGGGCACACTGGGATGGCTGGTCAGCTTGGCTGCATCTGTAGTTGGTCGCATGAAGGAGTTCGGCACGAAGAATGAAGAGACTTGACACACAATGTGTAGTAGGGGACTGAGGATCTCTGAAGGAGGGTCTTTCCTGAGCAAACCTTGGGTCCATATTTATTATTATAAAGTAGGAAGAAATGGTTGAAAATTACTTATCAAAAAATTAGCAGTAGGCGCGGTGCCTGTAGCTCAGCAGCTAGGTCGCTGGCCACATACACTGGAGCTGGCGGGTTCAAACCCAGCCCGGGCCTGCCAAACAGCAATGACAATTACAACAACAAAAATAGCTGGGCATTGTGGCAGGTGCCTGTAGTCCCAGCTACTGGGAAGCTGAGGCAAGAGAATCGCTTAAGCCCAAGAGTTTGAGGTTGCTCACAGCAACCTACAGAGAGGTACTCTACAGAGAGAGACATAGTGAGACACTGTCTCAAAAAAAAACAACTTAGCAGTAAAAGGAAGGACATGGAAAACAGCAGACAATATGTTTCCAACTTATTCTTATAAAACCATTAAGTAAGTCCTTGCCTCTTGTCATCAGGTGACCTTTGGAGTCTAGAGAATCTTTACCGTGACCTTTTGGTCTGGTATTGTCACACATCACGAACTCATTCTCTCCTGGCGACCAGTGGCTTCTTGCACGTACACAGCTCATATACCTTTCTCGTGACTCTTCAGGTCCCTTTAGGCAGAAAACAAGTTTATGCTAAAAGTCAGGGTATGCAGAAGACAAACTTAAGTAACATTTTAGCTACTTAGGAGGCTGAGACAAGAGAATCACCTAAGCCCAGGACTTGGAGGTTTCTGCAAGCTGTGTGACTCCATGGCACCCTACCCAGGGCGATAAGTGAGACTCTGTCTCTACAAAAAAAAAAAAAAGACACTGAGGGCGGTGCCTGTGGCTCAGTGGGTAGGGCGCCGGTCCCATATGCCAAGAGTGTGGGGTTTGAACCCGGTCCCGGCCAAACTGCAATTAAAAAAAAAAAAAAAAGACACAAAAAAGTTTTTAGAAATGTAGAAGAATTAAAACAAAGGGAAAATAAATGAATGGCTCGTCTTAACATCATTAAATTAAGCTTTTATATATTTTCAGTGTACCTTTGGGTCCAGTTTAATTAACTTACTGTTGTATTATCAACTGTAAAACTTTTAAGTACTTCATTTTTTTTTTTTTTTTTTTTTTTTGAGACAGCCTCAAGCTATCACCCTGGGTAATGGCATCACAGCTCACAGCAATCTCCAACTCCTGGGCTCAAGCGATTCTCTTGCCTCTGCCTCCCAAGTAGCTGAGACTACAGGCGCCCACCACAATGCCCGGCTATTTAAGTACTTCATTTTTATAATAAACCTATTGTAGTCCGTTGGTTTCAGGCATATGAAGCAAGAAAAAATATTCATTGAACATAAAAGTAAAATCTTAAACCTATTAAATTAAAAAGAATTATTTTTAATAAAATTATTACCTCAGTGAAGCAGTGCTGTTAATGGTTGGAGGAAAAGATGTTTATTGCAACAGTTTTTCCTCTCTAACCCTCACTTTTGTTGGCAGGTACATTACCATTTAGAAGTTTTCACCGTAAAAAAGTTATATGTATTTTGGCTTGGCACCTGTAGCTCAGCAGCTCTAGGGCGCCAGCCACATACACTGGACCTGGTGGGTTTGAATCCAGCCCAGGCCTGCCACAATGACAACTATAACCAAAAAATAGCTGGGGGTCGTGGCAGGTGCGGGAGGCCCAGCTACTTGGGAGGCTGAGGCAAGAGAATCGCTTAAGCCCAAGATTTTGAGGTTCCTGTGAGCTGTGATGTCATAGCACTCTACCCAGGGTGACATAGACTCTGTCTCAAACAAAAAAAAGTTGTATGTATTTTTTACTTTATCGTTCCTTAGGTATTTATATAGTATATTACTGCTATGACAGAAAGCATTTAATGTTTTTTTTTTCTGTTTCCCTCTCTCCTTTCTCTCACAACCTGTTTTCTTTCTTAAGTATATTGGATTAGATCACTCTTATTTTACTTTTTCTAAGTTTACTGAGTATAGCAGAGTTGGAGGCAATGTAGAAACTCATGCTAGGTGATATAGACTCAAATATCCCTTTTATTTGCATCCCAATTTCTGTGCATAAATAACATGGTAAAATAGCATACAGCAGAACCTCTGAAAGTTGACTACCCAAGGGACTGCAACAAACTGGTCAACATATGAAGGTGGTCACCATAAGGAACAGGACCTACTGAACTGATAAGTACATGTAGTGTATGTCCAGTCTGTGAAAATCAAGTCAACTTAAGGAGGTGGTTAGTGTAGGGACGTAGTCAACAGTGGATATTCTACTGTTGTGTTTATGTGGTAGAAAAAGGACTCTTAGATAAATGTATCTCTGTGGGTTTTTTTGGTGGTGGTTTTGTTTTTGAGACAGAGTCTCACTATGTCACCCTCAGTAAAGTGCTATGGCATCACAGCTCACAGCAACCTCAAACTCTTAGGCTTAAAGTGATTCTTTTGCCTCAGCCTTCTGAATCAAAAGGAGGAACTATAGGCACCCGCCACAATGCCCAGATATGTTTTGTTGCAGTTGTTGTTTAGCAGGCCCAGGGGGGGTTCAGACCCACCTGCCTCGGTGTATGTGGCTGGCACCCTAACCACTGAGCTACAGGCACCAAGCTGTACCTCTGATTTTCTGTTCACATATTATTTTTAAAAGTAAATAAGGTTTGGATGAGTAAGTGAGAAGTCTGGAAAAGTGTTAAAGCAGGTGTGCTGAGGAAGAAAGACCAATTTAACTCAATTGTGTTGTGCATAGAAGTATAAGAAATTTTCAGTTCTTTCAGAAACATTCTGACATCTGCTGGCTAATGCCTATACTGCAGTACCAAATTCCACTATATAAGGACAACCTTTAGTGATCTTTGAAAGCTATGGTAATACTTCTGGAATAAAACACAAGGTCTTTCCCTACTCCGTATCATGGACATCACCCAGGAGAGTTTTCCCTGGTTGTTACTTATATTTTACTTGTGTGCATTTAGTATTATATAAATGCATAGGTGGTACCAATTGCCTACTTCAGTAGAAGTTTACAAAACCATGGAAATCACATATATACAAGTAACTCTTGTTACTGAGACGTAAAAATAATACAAAATTGTTTGTGCACTTGTATTTTTTTCTTTGAGACAAGGTCTCTGTTGTCCAGAGTAAAGTGTTGTTCCTGTTTCTCTATCGATGTTAAGTTGATCTAGCTCTCAGCCTCCAACTACCTTGTTAAGTTGACCTAGCTCTCAGCCTCCGGCTACATTGACGTGATTGATGCTTACTGCTGCCTTAATCTAAGTTCAAGCTGTTCTGCTTCGGCCTCCCCAAAGTGCTAGTATTTCTGGTGTGAACCACTGTGTTTGGCTAATTTTTCTGTTTTTTTGTGGTGACCACCTCCCTATGTTGACCACCTTGTTAAAGTTGACCTCGTTTTCATAGGCATGCACCACCTGTACATATTAGTCCTGTAGGCCTAGTTCCTCCTAGTACCTCTGTACATTGACCACTTTGTTATAATCCGTTGGGTGGTCCACTTAACAAAGATTCTACTGTATATAGTTAAATATTTTTAGAATTATGAAATAGGTTTGTTTTTTTTTTTAGACAGTCTCACTTTATCACCCTTGGTAGAGTGCCATGGCATCACAGCTCACAGCAACCTCCAGCTCCTGGGTTTAGGTGATTCTCTTGCCTCAGCCTCCGGAGTAGCTGGGACTACAGGCGCCTGCCACAACGCCCGGCTATTTTTTTGTTGCAGTTTGGCTGGGGCTGGGTTTGAACCCACCCTCAGTATATGGGGCTGGTGTCCTACTCACTGAGCCACAAGTGCTGCCCAAAATAGGTAATTGTTTCTTTCAGAAATAAAATAGCTGCTTTTAGTTCAGCAATAAGTCTCCCAAGGCTAAAGATCACTTTAAGCATGTGTAATGCTTACCATCTTTTTCTCAGTCACATTAGTAATTAGTAGAGTTGACTCTTGAACAAGTATTTGAACTGTACGTATCTACCTATACATGATTTTTTTTTTTTTTTTTTTTTTTGCAGTTTTTGGCCAAGGCTGCATTTGAACCTGCCACCTCTGGCATATGGTGCTGGCGCCCTACCCCTTTGAGCCACAGGCGCCGCCCATAAATTTTTTTTTTTAATAAATGTATTGGGAAGTTGCCTAGAGACTTACAACAATTTGAAAAAACCTGCAGATGAACCGAGTAGCCCAGGAATACAAAAAAAAATGAGAAAAAAGTATGTCATTAATGTGTAAAATATATGTAGATACTATGTTATTTTATATTTACTACCATGAAGTATACATAAATCTTTTATAAAAAGTTGTAATTATCTCAGTACATTGGCTCATGCCTGTAATCTCAGCTACTTGGGAGATTACTTATGAAGATCTCTTGAGGCCAGGAGTTGGAGGCTGCAGTGAGCTACAATCAGGTCTCTGTACTCCACAGGAAGACCCTGTCTTCATAAGTAAGTAAGTAAATAAAAAGTTAAAATTAGCCAGGCACTGGCTTTTTAAGCACTTAGCTTTCAAGCGGCTAAGGCACCAGCCACATACACCTGAGCTGGCAGGTTCGAATTCAGCCCAGGCCCACCAAACAACAATGACGGCTGCAACTAAAAAATATCCGGGCACTGTGGTGGGTGCCTGTAGTCCCAGCTACTTGGGAGGCTGAGGCAGGAGATCGCTTGAGCCCAGGAGTTGGATGTTGCTGTGAGCTGTGATGCGACAGCACTCTATCCAAGGTGACAGCTTGAGGCTCTGTCTCAAAAAAAAAAATTAGCCAGACACTGTGGTGTATGTCTATAGTCCAGCTGGTTATGAAGCTGTAGCGGGAGGATGGCTTAAGCTCAGGAATTCGAGGGCAGCCTGGGCAACATAGCCAGAGGCCTATCTTAAAAAAATTAAGTTATTAAAACTTATGCACACAAACACAGACCTTATCTACCACTATTGACAGTCAAAAGAAATGCAAGTAACCATAAAGATGTAGTATTAAATCCTAATTGCATAAAATTCACTGCCATACATACTGTAATACTGAACTTACATAGCTACCTTCTCTTGCTATCGCTGTGAGCTCTGGTGTTGCAAGTAGCCATCTAAAATGCCATGTGACACTAATCTCTGAGTGAACAGTTGCTTCCTCCAGTAAATTGGGTATGGCAGTGAAAAGTGAGCTCTCAGTTCTTAAGTATTTTCATCACATTTAGTGCCTTACCATAAACCTTGAAGGACACCACCTTCCACTAACGATTCTGGAAGTGCTCCTGAGAAGCAGGGAAAAGTCACATTATAAGAAACAGTTGAATTGCTTGGTAAGTACCATGGATTGAAGTCTATAACTGCTGGCTGCCTGATGATTCATACAGTACTGTAAATGTATTTTCCTTATGATTTTCTTAAGATTTTCTTTTATCTTGCTTACTTTAAGAATACAGTACATAAAGGCGAGGCGTGGTGGCTAACAACTGTAATCCCAGCACTCTGAGGCTGAGAGGCGGGTAGATCGCCTGAGCTTATGAGTTCGAGACCAGCCTGAGCTAGAGTGAGACACCATCTCTAAAATTAGCAAAAAAGAAAAAAATACAGTATATAATACATATAACACAAAAAATAAATGTTAATCAACTGTGTTATCCATAAGCCTTCCAGGCAACAATACACTATTAGTTAAGTTTTAGGGAAGTCAAAGATTATATGCAGACTTTTGACTACACAAAGGGTTGGGCCTCCTTAACCTCCTCTACCTTGTTAAAGTGTAAATGTATTTCCATTACCCCCTTCAGTCTATAAAGGCCAAAAAGGCAAAAAAAAAAAAAAAAAAAAAAATTTGACTTATACAAGAGATGTGCAAAGATACTGCTACGTTTGAAACAGTGTTCCACTGGCAGCTGCCTCACCATGTGGTTTCCGAAAAGGTTCATTAATCAGTTAACATATTAAAGTGTAAGTTTGGTGAACAAACAGCAATTTAGGGACATCAACATGTAATATAAAAATTGGGGGTGGTTGAAAAGGTGGGGGTGGGGGTTGTCTATAGGGAATCAACACTATAATTAGGATTTTAAAGCCCTGGATTACAACTTCAGTTCTGCTATTATGTGACTCTGTGAGTCAGATTATTTCTCTCTCTCTTTTTTTTTTTATGAATCAGATCGTTTAATCGCACCAAAATACAATTTGGCAGCTTTAAGAAGAGAAGTATTTCATTAATAGGATAATAGGGAATTCAGCCTTACCAGGTAGCCTAGAGACTCAGGTTTGGAAAATAGGCAACTAGAACAGCACCCTTTGTCACTTGCACACACCACAGAACTGGTACAGTTAAGGACACTACCTCTGCTGAACACGAGGTACCTACCACCACTTAGTTTGCCAAGGCCATAACATGCAGGATCCTGCCACTGTCATGGCAGCCATAGTTGCTCAAAGAACTTAAATTGCTGCACTTGGAAAGATCACCAAAGACAGTTATTCCAGAGATTTCATTGTGTCTCTGGCTCTCAATTGAAAGTGTAAGGAGTATTTCATTTGTATCATTGGAGTCACATAAAAAAACAAGGAAAATACCTGGAATTTCCAGTTCTATAGTGAACGACATGCTCTTGTTTCCTAACAGGCTCTTAAATGGGAATTTCCCAAATGTACAAAAGGAGTTCAGATCCTGGGCAGCCTAAAAGGATGGCATGTTCACTGTGTTGACCCTAGACAGATCATTCTACCTGAGCTTGATTTTTCTATAGAGCAAAGTAATCTCACATGGCTGAGAAGTTTGTGCATATTCACTAACTCATTTGACAGGACTATGTGCCAGAGTGCAAAAAGGAGCAAGTCCATTCTCTAGTCTAATAGAGGAGAAAAATCAGCAGACAAGTGGTAGGATACAGGCATAAACAGGAGAGAGGAGGGCAGAGAGAGAAGGGAGGGCTCAACTATGGTTTGCAAATGATGTTTTCATGTTTAAGTGATTATATTTAAAATTTTTCCCACCTGGCATGTGATGCTTGCACTGCTAATAGGGAAGATAGCATGCTGTTGTATAATAGAAGGCTGCTGTTAGACACTCCTTTGAGAGTCAGCTATCAATAGAAATGCCAAAACAATAATGTTGGCTGGCACAAATCCAGAAATTCAGGCTTTTGATTGTTTATTGACAATCTTCTAGATTGCTAGTTTCATAAAATAGGACACTTCCCAAAGGATTAAACCTATCATAACTTTACAGTCAATAAGATAAATCATCAAGCTCTTTGTGGTATAAGACTACCATGTTCTGATCTGACCTAAATTGGTGACCTAAGTTTCTACACTATCTGCCTATCATGCATACAGCTTTATGTCTTTTCTTACAATAAATAGTTGGCTTTAGGCTCCGCGCTGGTAACTCAGTGGTTAGGGCGCTAGGCACATGCACCGGGGCTGGTGGGTTCGAACTCCGTCCAGGCCTGCGAAACAATGACAACAAGAAAAAAATAGCTGGACGATGTGGCAGGGGCCTGTAGTCCCAGCTACTTGGGAGGAAGCAAGAGATTGCTTAAGCCCAAAAGTTTGAGGTTGCTGTGAGCTGTGATGCAATGGTATTCTACCAAGGATGACAAAGTGAAACTGTCCCAAAAAATAAATAGTTGGCTTTAGGTTTAGTTATTTTGTCCATTTATAAAGAAGAGCAACTACATGGTAACACCTAGCATCATGCTGAATTCATATGGTAATAGACGGAATACATTTTGTAGAACCAGCAACTGACAGATCGTTGGAACCTAAGGGATCAGCTATTTCAAATCTCAAACTGGTATACTGATTTCTTTTTTTCACAGTATTCTTGGTAAGTTAGATTCCTGACGTTCTTTTCTAAAATCCAGGGTATTAGAGGTGAGAGTTCACCTTCAGTGGACCTAGTTCAGTTCACCCAGCAGAACTAGTAAGTTCTGGTGAGTCAAAGGGAGAGCAAGAAACTGGGGTAAGGGAAAAATGAGGCAGCTAGGACTCTAATATATCAGAACAAAAAAGAAAAAAAGCAGCTTAATTAGGTGAGGAAAAAGAGTAGAAGCAGAGATAAGCATAGACTTTTCCAAAGAGTGTTAAGGGTCTCCCTCATGAGAGAGAAGAGGCCACACAAAGGCAATAAACCAATGTAAGTACTTTGATGCCAATTCCTCCTTCATTTACCTGTAAGAATTCCCACTGACTGAGGCAAGAGAATCACTTGAACCCAAGAGTTGAAGGAGTTGGAGGTTGCTGTGAGTTATGATAATGTCATGGCACTCTACCTAGGGTGACAGCTTGACTGTTTCAAAAAAAAATAATAATAATTCTCATTGGTTCCCTTTAGGACTTCAGTCCTGCTATCCTGGTTTCATTGGTTGTAGATTACCTAGGTGGTCACATAAATCCAATTTTCTTTAGTCTGTTTAACTGTTATTTTACTAGTGATGGTATGGCATCAGTCTCAAGATGTTTGTGGCGATCAAGGTGTGCATTGCTCTGTGACAAGAATCCTTATCTTTGTGGAGGGATTATTCATGGGCCAGAGGTCATGGGTCATAGGCTAGAAGTTATATTTCACTAGAATATCACATACTTGGTTAACTATGTCACACCCACCCAAGATTCTTCATTCCACTTCAGAGGCCCCCCCCCCTTTTTTTTTTTTTGAGACAGGATCTCAAGCTGTCGCCCTGGGTTGAGTACCATGGCATCATAATTCACAGCAACCTCTAACTTGGGCTCAAGAGATCCTCTTGCTTCAGTTTTTCTATTTTTAGTAAAGATAGGGTCTTGCTTTTGCTCAGGCTGATCTTGAACTCATGAGCTCAAGCAATCCACCTGTCTTAGACTCCCAGAGTGCTAGGATTACAGGCGTGATCCACCATGCCTGGCCTCAAGGCCCTTTCTAACTTTCTTGTCTGGAAAGCCATAATTCTCTTTCACCTCCCTGTAGTTCCCTTTAATCTATTTCCATCCCTAAACAAGGGTTATGTATCCATTTGCCTTTTTTTTTTTTTTTAATCACTCCAGTTGGCTGACACATAGGCATGTGAATTTTTAAGTTTTTTTGATATATAAATGTACATATTTATGAGATACATGTAACATTTTGATATATGCACACAATGTATAATGATCAAATCAGGGTATTTAGGATATCCATCACCTCAAACATTTATTATTTGTATTGGGAACATTTTAGATCTTCTAGCTATTTGAAAATATACAATTGTTAACTATAGTCATCATGCTATGTTGTTGAACATTAGAACTTATTCCTTCAATCTGTGTTTGTAGCCATTAACCAACTAGTCTTCGTCCCCTTCCTTTCCCCTTCTGACCCACTGGTAACTCATTGTATTTGCTACCTCTATGAGGTCAACTGTCTTACCTCCCACATATCAGTGAGAATATCTGATATTTGTCTTTTTGTACCTGGCTTATTTGATTTAATGTAATAACCTCCTGGTCTATCAATCTTGCTGCTAATGACAGAATTTCATTCTTTTTTATGGCCGAATAGTATTCCATTGTGTATATATGCCACATATTCTTTATCCATTCATCCATTGGTGAACACTGAGGTTGATTCCATATCTTAGCTATTGTGAATAGTGTTGCAGTAAACATGGTAGTTCATTTATCTCTAGTTTAGGACTATTAAGAAAAAAACCATGAGGATGCAGGTATCCCTTAGATACACTTCCTTTCCTTTGGATAAAATATCCAGTCATGGGATTACTGGATCTTATAGTACTAGTTTTAGTTTTTTGAGAAACCTCCATGCTGGTTATCTATAATGGCTATATAATTTACATTCTCACCAAAAGTGTGTAAGAGTTCCTTCTCTTTTTTCCACATTTGTTAGTTTTTGTCTTTGATAAGAGCCATTGTAACTCAGGTGTCAAATTTAACAAGTCCAAAATTGAATTCTTGATCTCTTCCCCACCTTCAAATGTGTTCCCCTTAAAACAGATACCATTCCAATAAATAGCATTTCAGGGGCCCAGTCAATAGTTAATCTAGAAGACTGGGAATCCCTGTAATTCCCCACATCAAGCCTAACTTGACTCCTCTTCGAAAATGTCTTTCAAATCCATTTCTCTGCATCTTTACTACCATTATTCCAGTCCAAGTCTTATTAACCAATCTCTGCTTCCACTCTTACCTCTCATCTACGACTTCACTGTTTTAAAAGGTATTGAATCTCCTCCCACCCTTCAACATTCCTTTTAGGTACAATTTTAAAAATCTTCATCATGGCCTAAAAGCTACCTGATCTTGCCCCTACCTACCTGACTTCATGCATAGTTCTCCCTTTAACTCAAAAAGCCTCATACAAATTGGACATTTCCCATCTGCCCACCCACTTAGGCCCAACGGTTTTCACAGGGGCTTTCCCTAACCCCTCTTTCATTTGGCTCTTTACCTTCCTCTGTAAAGTCTTCCCTGAGCACCCTCCTATGTAGCCTAATTTTAAATTAAGGTTCCTTCCGTGCATTTACCATAATTTTAAATGCACAGTGATTTTAATGATGCTTGATTAATGTCTACCTTCTCCACTAGAGAATTAATTTTAGGAGAACAGGAAGCATATTGGTTTTGTTCACTTTGTGCTTATAATAGCAGCAACAACTAACACAGCATTTACTATGTGGCAAGCATGCTAAGCACTATGCATATAACTAATTTATTATTACCCCCAGTTTATAGCCAGAGGTCAGTTTGTTAAGTGAATGAACCCAACCCCTAACTACAAGGAGCGCGCTCCATCCGGAAACGGCTCATTACGCTCTTAGATAACTCCAGTACTTGCAGAAATGTTCTTTATACTACATTGGCCCTAGCATGCCTCCCTGCAATTTCCACCCACTTGATTCTATTTCTGACTCTCTGGGGCCACGCATCGCATCGCAAGCCTGAATCGCTCTGCGAAGAGCTCGCCTTTGCAGTATCCGAAGACCTGCCCGCCCACTTCGCGTCTCCCTCCCTGTCCCCTCTTGGTCCCCTCCCTGCAGAAATTCCTTTTCCGCGCGGTGGTCTGGAAGCTCAGCCCGGGCCCGCCCGCCACTCCCGGCATCCCCAGCCTCGCGAGTCACGTGATAGCGGCGGCTCCGCACGAGCCCCAGGCAGCTGTCCGCCCCCGGGCGGGCGCGCCACAATCCTACTGGCTGCGCTGCGGCTCCAGCGGCCGGGGCGGCGGGCGGCTCGCAGGGCACCGGCGGCAGCGGCCGGGACCCCGCGGTGAGCGAGAGTGCCGGAGAGCGTCCTGTAAGGTAAGCGGCCGGTCCGCCGACGCTGTGGCGAACTTACTCGTCCCGGGTTCCCGGGTGCCACAGCTGGGGACGGCCGCGGGATGGGGCTCGGAGCCTGGGGCTGCCTCTCCAAGACCCCGGGCGCTTCACTGGGCGACTGACCCGGGCCGCCCTGGCACCCGGTGGATCAGTTGCACGGAAAAGCTGTGTCTTGGTTTCCCCTCCCGTAAAACCACCGGGCTAGGAGGGCGCATCTTCGCGGTTTTCTCCAAGCCCCGAGGTTTTGCGAGTGTGTAAGTAAAGTCGAAGAGGAAGAAGACGACTTTTGGAGTGGGAAGAGCCTTCACCTAGGAACGCAGGAGCAAGTCTGGGGCTTTATTTTGTGCAAATCGCAGTCCTCTCGGAGACTGGGTTTCTCCATCTTTAACAAAAAATGGTAACCCCTGCCTTGCCTCCGTCTTAGGACTACAGGGGAAAGCCATTTGACGAGGCAGAACCC
Source organism: Loris lydekkerianus (assembly GCA_963574355.1). Classification (NCBI taxonomy): domain Eukaryota; kingdom Metazoa; phylum Chordata; class Mammalia; order Primates; family Lorisidae; genus Loris; species Loris lydekkerianus. The sequence goes on from CAUYPK010089081.1 coordinate 19,038, forward strand.
TGTAGTCGGGCAGCCCTGGGTTCAAGTTCTAGTTCTACCACTTACTCTCTGTGTGACCTTGAGGTAGGTGGATACCTCACCTATACAAAGGAGGTAATAATAGTACTTAGCTCATAGGTTGCTGTCAGAATTAAGTGTAAAGGGCTTAGCAGAGTGTTGGGGCACAGAAGGCTCAACAGCTAGTGCTGTTAATATCAGCATTATTAAGTCAGTAAGCTAAAGTACACCACCCGAGAGGTTTTTATTAGGACAGTCGCATTTCAGTTATATTTTTAATCCTAATAATGGCGCTGTTTGGGTTTGTAGACCCTTCCCCTCTTCTCTGGGCCCTCTTTGCCTCCTCTTTTGTAATTGGCATATGAACCTGTTGTTCCTACCAAGTGAGTCAGGCTGGATGGGAACATTAATTTACTTGAGCACATGGATATCAGATTCCTTCTGAGGGAAAAGAAAAGTGCCAGGCATGTGCTAACACCAAAAAAAATCACAGTAGGGTGATTGATTGTGAGAGCTGGAGGATGCCTGGGAAACCATCTAATCCAGCTGTCTCCTTTTGCAAACAGAGAAACCAGACCCAGAACTGGACTTTGATTTTGATCAGGATCCAACAATGTTGCCACTGGGTACTGGAGAGAACTGGACCTTCACCAAGCACTGTGTATTTCCTAAGTTCTGATTCTTAATTTACTCAGCAAGTGTTTATGAACACCTACTCTGTACTTGTACACCTACAAGGAGCTGGAGATAGTGCTGTGAATAGGACAGACTCCATCTCCAAGGGGCTTTTTCCATTGCTACCTATGTGAGTTTGAGGTTATATAATACATACATGTAAGTATGTGTGTGTACACATACATATATCCCTCTGCCAGTTCTCAGTACATTTCATAATCACAATAAGTTCCATCTCCCAGTGAACTTGCCTCATAGCAGCTTGCCCCAAGGGACAGAAGCACACAGAGAGGCCAGAATTGTTTCATGACCCCTCCCAGCAGTTTTCAGAGCCCTTCTTGAAACCTGGTGGTATTTTGGAGCCTGGAGAAAATGCTGCTTTGTCAGGGCTTTTCGGATCCAGAAGGATTTCCTTCTGGCCCAGAGTACTTGGATTTCTTTGTCTTTCTGGTTTCAAGCCTCTTATTGTTTTTAGATTTCTAAAAAAGAACAGCCTTCACCACACAGTGCCTTCATCTTGGTTTCCATGGTTATCAGGGGATTGTATTTTTATGATAAACCAAGTAACTTAAGCAATATGTGGTCAAGCAGTCATCAGTTCACTGAGGGTTTCTGTTTTCTGGTTTTTTGTTTTTTTGTTTTTTTTCCAGTTGCAGTGCAGTTTACTATCCCTTCCTTCCTCCTTTTTCTCTTTCCTTCAATAAACATGCACTGGCAGCAGGGTCAAGACAAGTGAGAGTAAGTAGAAACAAATAAAAACATATAGATTCTGGCCTTAAGGCACTTCAAAATCTTTGAGGGAATAAAACTAAGGGCTTTCCATATGCAAGGGGCTCTGATAAAGGTGTAGGTGGGGAGTCAGCAAGAGCTCTCTGAATGTAGGAGGGATAATGTCCTGGGCAAAAAAAGACCACATACTTTTTAAGGAAGTTGTGAAAAAACCAAATTCCTTTTCTGTGCTTCAGACACATAGTAATAATAGATAGTACAAGAAGCATTTTATTCTGTAAGTTGTACAGATTTTGTTTGAAATGTCTGCTAATTTTTTATTATCCTCTGTTAGCTTAGTGATAATTAGTTTCCCACTCGTTAAAGTATTTGATACCATATGTATAAGGGTATGTACACAGAAAGGCAGTTAAGATTTTATCTATTTCAGTTTAACTTGTATGTCTCATTTCACAAGTTGGGTTCAAATGCAGTCACATATTTATTTTTTCCAAGTAAACTCTTGAGCATCCTAATGCCATTAGTGAGAGAATTCCAAATTTTCCCTCTTTTAAGCCTTCTAAGGGCTTACACAGTACAAAGGGGTTATTTTTTATTATCACTTTCTAGAGCAGAGAGCACTACAGTGTCTGAGCAGTCCACCCACATTGTTATTTCTGACACAGCTATATGGTATCACTATTGAAGAGCTGTCCTGCACGGTACAAGGATGTGTGGTCACTGCTGCTCAACGCCCTTATTGGACCAGATCCCTGCCAGTGTGATCCCATGCTTGGATTCGAAGGTTAGACTTTTTTAGTTTATGCTCATGTGCTTAGCCATTCTCTCCAAAGCACCTCACTCTGGGGCCTTGTGTTGAGCCTGACACCGGGCTGGGTTCCCTTAGTTGCTTGGGGAGTTCCCTTTTAAGGCATATGGGGCCCTTGCCTGCTAGCAACCTTGAGATCTCCATATTTCCAAATCTTTTATCAGGACTTGGGGCTTAGTCCCTTCTCTTCCCAACCCAACTCCCTTTGGCAAGTTGATTCTACATCCTCTCTGGGGTTCTGCCTAACTAGGACTCTCAGGAATGATAGGAATCAATAAGATACCACCCCTCGGACTTTGGGTGTGTACTCACTTTACTTTTCCATATGTAAGAGGGGTCCTTGGGTGACTCTGGGCAAAGCATAGATCTGTTCCCAGGAGACTGTGTCCTAAGAGAAGCAGGTATTCTGTTAGGAATTCGGCAGGAGATAGGGGTGTAGGAGGTGGGACAAGATTATAACTTATAAATGAAGGATTTTAGTTCTCAGTTTTTCTAAGAGTCAAACAATCAGTATATTTATTTCATTGTCTTTGTTTTAAACTTTTTCTAACATGAAATGTAACAGATATATCCATGCAGGGTATGGATAAAATATGTAGTTTACTGTACAAATACAGTAGAACCTCTGTAGTTGACTCCTCCCTCCATTGAATACCTCCTTAAATTGATGTAATTTTCAGAGACTGAACATGCACAACATGTACGTTATCAGTATAGTAGTCCTGGTTCCTTACGTTGACCACCTCTGTATGTTGACTAATTTGTTACTATTCCTTGAGTGGTCAACTTACAGAAGTTCTACTGTAATTATAAGGGAAAGACACATGTCGTCATTATTCTGTCAAGAAATGGAACATTGGGCACGGTGGCTCACACCTGTAATCCTAGTACTCTGGGAGGCCAAGGTGGGTGGATCGCCTGAGCTCTGGAGTTTGAGACCAGCCTGAGCAAGACGCGGTCTCAAAAACTAGCCAGGCATTGTGGCAGGCTCCTGTAGTCCCAGCTACTCAGGAGGCTGAGGCAGGAGGATTGCTTGAGCCCCCACGTTGAGATTGCTGTGAGCTATGATGAAACCATGGCATTCTACCCAAGGTGACAGAGTGAGAGAGACTCTGTTCTCAAAAAAAGAAAAGAAAAGAAATAGAACATTGCAAGTGCCAGCTCAGTGGGTAGGGTGTGGGCCACATACACCCAGGCAGGTGGGTTCGAACCCACCCCAGGCCAGCTAAACAACAATGACAATTGCAAGAAAAGAATAGCCAGGTGTTATGGCGGGTGCCTGTAATCCCAGCTACTTGGGAGGCTGAGGCAAGAGAATCGCTTAGGCCCAAGAGTTTGAGGTTGCTGTGAGCTGTGATGCCACAGTACTCTACCAAGGGTGACACAATACTTGATACCTTTTTCCAAATCATAACCTCTTCCTCCAGAAGAAACCACTACTTGATTTTTGTTATAATCATTTATTTGTTTTTCTTTATAGTTATTTCACCTATATTTGCATCCCTAACTTGTTTTAAAAATTCATTATGTAGAGAATATTTATATTTTGCTTCTTTTGCTCAGATTATTTTCATGGCTAACAGTATTTCATGGTACAAATATATCACAATGGATTTATTCATCTTGTAATTGATGGATACTTGTTTTAAAGCTTGACTGCCAAACATCCTTAGACATTTTCTGTTGTATATATAAACAAGTTTCTTTAGGTCATATATGTTATAGAATGGCTTTGCTAAAATAATTTCTATGTGATTGTACTAATTTACTTTCCTACCAGCAGTATATGAGAGTTCCAGTAGCTTCATATCCCTGCAGATACTTGATTTTGTCAGTTTTAATTTTTAAACTATTATTATGGGTGTATCATGATGTATCTCTTGTAGTTTTATTTGCTTACCTTGGTTACTGCTGATTCTGAGCTTATTTTTATTGATTAATTTGATTGCCTCTTTTGTGAACTGCATATTGAGGTCTTTTGCCTGTTTCTCAATTTCTCTCTCTTTTTTTTTTTTTTTTTTGTAGTTTTTGATATATTTGGTTAGTGTTCCCTTGTCAGTTACACATATTAAAGTATTTTCTACTCTGTGGCTTTCTTTTTGCCCTCTTAAATGGTGATGTCTTAGATCCTATTTTGAAATAGGGCCTGACTAATAACAGGGACTGAAATGAGGGTTCCTATTCAAGTGATATATTGGGAAAAGTGCTCAGGAAGAGGAAGATGAAGGAAGGAGGGTGGGGAATGGAGGGGAACAGCCCGGTGAGGTGGCAGTTCTCTGGAGAAAGGGACATTTGTGAGTTATTAGCTGACAAATCTGGGAGATGGGTGTGCCAGCCAGTAAAGAGCATCTGGATGGAACACCAGTAGTATTCTCTGCAGTCCATCTCTTGGCACTGTTCAGATACATTTATTTGCTGCTTATGTCAGGTTCACTCTCTCCAGGTATAGCTTCTGCAGGATTCTGGTTAGTTACAATTTCTGGGAAAACTTTCAAGAGGAATGTTAATGAGATGAACTGCAATCCCTGCTGCTACAATTTGTCCAGATGTCTAATTAATACCTGTTTTGTTCATCCTCCACTATCCTTTTTTTTTTTTCCCAAAGAGATGGGGTCTCACTATGTTGCTGTGTTTCAACAGGCTAGTCTAAAATTCCTGGGCTCCAGAGATCCCCTGCTTTAGCCTCTTAAGTAGCTGGGACCACAGGCATGCCACACCTAGCTCATTCTCCATTTTAATTTCCCCTCCTTTATCTCTTGAATGTTTGATAGAACTCAGTGATGAAGCCACTTTGGCTTGGAGGTTTGTTGTCTTTTGTGATGTTATTTTTGGCCACAGATTATATGTCTTTAATGGCTTTAGGACTATTTATTTTTAAATTTCTTTTTAACTTAGTTTTGGTTAGGAATATTTTTCTAAAAATTGTCCTTCTAAGTTTTCATATTTATATAAAGTTGTTTACAATATTCTCATTATTCTTTTTTTTTTTTTTTTTTGAGACAGTTTCACTCTGTCACCCCAGGTAGTATGCATTGGATGCAGTGGCATCATAATAGTTAACTACAACCTCAAATTCCTGGGTTTAAGCGATCCTCACGTCTCAGCCTCCTAAGTAGCTGGGACTATAGGCAGCCAGCTGATTTTTCTGTTTTGTTAAGGACAGGGTCTTGGTCTTGCTCAGGCAGGTCTTGAACTCCTGACCTCAAGTGATCCTCCCACGTTAGCCTCTAACAGTGCTAGGATTATAGGCGTGAGTCACCGTGGCTCTCATTATCATTTTACCATCCACTCTACATCTGTAGAGATACCCTGTTTTTATTACAATTTCATTTTCATGCATTCTCCTTTTTTCCCTTTAGTTTCAATAGTCTTTTTCAAAGCACCTGCTTTTATCTTTATTGATATTCTCCATAGTAAATTTTCTGTTTTGTTAAGTTCGGCTCTATTATTTTTCCCTTCTACTTTCCTTTGTTTTATTTTGTTCGTTCTTTAATTTCCTGAAATCGATGTCTAGTTCATTAATTTTTCTCTTTTTTATTTTAACTCTATTTGAGGCTATACCTTTTTCTCCAAATACTGTTTCTGCAGGAGCTCACAAGTTTTGATATATAGCATTTTTTTTTTAATTTTTTTATTTTTAGAGACAGAGTCTCACTGTGTCACCCTCGATAGAGTGCTGTGGCATCACAGCTCACAGCAACCTCCAGCTCTTGGGCTTAGGCGATTCTCTTGCCTCAGCCCCCCCAGTAGCTGGGACTACAGGTGCCTGCTACAATGCCTGGCCATTTTTTTTTTTTTTTTTTTTGCAGTTTGGTCAGGGCTGGGTTCAAACCTGCCACCCTCGGTATAAGGGCCAGCACCCTACTCACTGAGCCATAGGAGCTGCCCCCTTCATCTCTTTTGGGAGGTATATTCCTAAGTATTTCATTTTCTTTGGGGCTATAGTGAAGGGAGTTGTGTCCTTAATTAGCCTCTCATCTTGACTGTTGTTAGCGTATACAAAGGCAATTGACTTGTGGACATTGATTTTATATCTGGAGACATTACTATATATTTTTGATGACTTCCAGGAGTCTTGTGGTTGAGTCTTTGGGGTTCTCTAAGTATAAGATCATATCATCAGCAAAGAGGGAGAGTTTGGACTCCTTTGCTCCCATTTGGATTCCCTTTATTTCCTTGTCTTGCCTAATTGTATTGGCTAGAACTTCCAGGACTATGTTGAATAGTAATGGAGACAGAGGACAATCTAGTCTGGTTCCAGTTCTAAGTGGAAAAGCTTTCGGTTTAACTCCATTCAGTAAAATATTAGCTGTGGATCTGTCATAGATAGCCTCAATCAGTTTAAGAAATGTGTCACCTATGCCTAAACTCTTCAGTGTTCTAATTAGAAAAGGATGCTGGATTTTATCGAATGCTTTTTCTGCATCTATTGAGAGGATCATGTGGGCTTTGTTTTTTGCTTCTGTTGATATGGTGAATAACATTTATGGATTTATGTTTATTAAACCAGCCTTGCATCCCTGGGAAACCTACTTGATCATGATGTCTGACTTTTTTGATAATAAGCTGTAATCTATTGGTTAGGATTTTGTTGAGAATTTTTGCATCTATATTCATTAGTGAAATTGGTCTAAAGTTCTCCTTTTTAGTTGGGTCTTTTCCTGGTTTTGGTTTCAGGGTGATGTTTGCTTCATAGAACATGTTGGGAAAGATTCCTTTCTCCTCATTTTTTGGAATAATTTCTGCAGTATGGGAGTAAGCTCTTCTTTGAAGGTTTGATAGAATTCTGGTGTGGAGCCATCCGGACCAGCACATTTTTTTGTTGGGAGATTTTTTATTGTTTCTTTGATCTCAGAGCTTGAAATTGGTCTGTACAGGAGATCTATTTCATCCAGGCTAAGTCTAGAGAGAGGGTATGATTCCAAATATTGATACATTTCCTTCACATTGTCAAATTTCTGGGCATAGAGTTTCCGGTAGTATTCAGAGATAATCTCTTGTATCTGTGTGGCATCAGTTGTTATTTCCCCTTTATCATTTCTGATTGAGATTACTAGAGATTTTGTTTTAAATCACACAAAAAATATATATGTGCATTTAATAGAGGGTTATTTACAATGGAAGCAACGATGGAATAATCCAGATATCTAATAGAAGGAATATCCAAACAATCCAGAAGGAATTTATCAGGCAATATTAATATGTTTACATAATAGAATCCTACACAGCTACTAAATATATTTATGTAGATATAAGATACAAGACTTTTATAAGTGTTATGCAACCAAATGTTAATTTTTTTTGATGATTTATTTTATTTATTTATTTTTTAGAGATTACTAGAGATTTTACTTTTTTATTTCTAGTTAGTCTGGCCAAAGGTTTATCTATTTTATTTATTCTTTCAAAAACCCAACTCTTTTTTTCATTAATTTTCTGAATGATTCTTTTGTTTTCAACTTCATTAATCTCTGATTTAATTTTGGATATTTCTTTTCTTCTGCTGGATTTAGGCTTAGATTGTTCTTCTTTTTCCAATTCCATAAGATGGATTGTGAGTTTGTTGACATGCACTCTTTCTGTTTTTTGAATGTAGGCTTCTAAAGTGATAACTTTTCCTCTCAGGACTGCTTTTGCTGTATTCCACAGGTTTTGGTAGCTTGTGTCTTCATTGTTGTTATACTCAAGGAAGTTAATGATTTCCTTTTTATTTCTTCCTGCACCCAACTGTCATTCAGCATAAGGTTGTTTAACTTCTGTGCCTTTGTGTGAGGTTGAATGTTTTTGTTGGAGTTGAGTTCCAGTTTTAGTGCCTTGTGGTCTGAGAAGATGCAAGGTACAATTCCAATTCTTTTGATTCTGTTGAGGTTTGTTTTGTGTCCTTGGATATGATCAATTTTGGAGAATGTTCCATGGGCTGATGAGAAGGATGTATATTCTTTATCTTTGGGATGGAGTGTTCTATATACATCTATCAAGCACAGTTGTTCTAGAGTCTCAATTTAAATCTCTTATATCATTGTTTAATTTCTGTTTAGAGGATCTGTCCAACTTTGAGAGAGGAGTGTTAAAGTCCCTTGTTATTATGGTGTTATAGAATATCATATTCCTCAGACTGAGTAAGGTCTGTTTCAAGAATCTAGGAGCATTTAAATTGGGTGCATAAATATTTAGAATTGAAATATCTTCTTGTTGTATTTTTCCCTTGACCAATATGAAGTGACCATCATTGTCTTTTTTGACTTTAGTTGCTTTAAATTCACATGTATCTCAAAATATAAGATTGTAACTCCTCTTTTCTTCTGAATTTTGTTTGCCTGAAAAATTGATTTCCAACCCTTAACTCTGAATTTTAATTTGTCTTTTGATGTGAGGTGTGTTTCCTGCAGACAACGAATAGATGGCTTATGTTTTTTAATCCAATCAGCCGATCTTTGCCTCTTCAGTGGAGAATTCAAGCCACTGACATTTATTGAGATAATTGATAAGTGTGGTAGCATTCTATTCATCTTATTTTGTGAAAGTTCATTGCTTAGTTTTGTCTTTTGCATCATTGTGGAAGCTAGGTTCTGTCCTTTAATTTCCATGTGTTTAGTTTGCTGAAGGTCCATTGTGATGATCAATGTGTAGAACAGGTTGAAGTATTTCTTGTAAAGCTGGTCTTGCTGTGGCAAATTTCCTCAATGTTTGCATATCAGTAAAAGATATTTCTCTGTCAATTTTAAAGCTTAGCTTAGCTGGATATAGAATTCTGGGCTGGAAATTGTTGTGTTTGAGTAGATTAAAGGTAGATGACCATTGTCTTCTGGCTTGAAAAGTTTTATTAGAGAAGTCCACAGTCACCCTGATGGATTTGCCCCTGTAGGTTAGTTGGCACTTACTCCTGGCAGCTTACAAAATCTTTTCTTTTGTCTTGACTTTAGATAGATTCATCACAATGTGTTTTGGAGAAGCTCTATTTGAGTTGAGGTGACCAGGGGACCAATATCCCTCTGAAAGGAGTATGTCAGAATCTTTGGTGATATTTGGGAAATTTTCATTATAATATTCCCTTGAATGGCTTCCATTCATCTGGGGCATTCTTTTTCCCTTTCTAGGATACCTACAACTTGTATGTTTGAATGCTTCACAAAGTCCCATAATTCTGTCAGTGAACATTCTGTTTTCTCTCTCTTCTTTTTTGCCTCTGAGTTATCTCAAGAGCTCTATCTTCTACCTCCGAGATTCTTTATTCTGCATGATCTAATCTGTTGTTGATGCTTTCTATTGCATCTTTAAGTTCCCTAATTGACTGCTTCAGTTCCTTCAGCTCTGCTATATCTTTTCTATATTCTTCATATTGTTCATCTCTTATTTGATTCTGTTTTTGGATTTCCTTTTGGTTATTTTCCACTTTCTCAGCAATTTACTTCATTGTTTTTTGGTTGTTTTTCCTTTCTCAGCTATTTCCTTCATTGTTTTTTGATTGCTTTCCACTTTCTCAGCAATTTCCTTCATTGTTTTTATCATCTGTATTTTAAATTCCCCTTCTGTCATTTCTAACATTTCTTTATAAGTGGAATCCCTTGCTGTAGCTACCTCATGGTCCCTTGAAGGGATTGCTCTGAACTGGTATTTCATGTTGCCAGGATTTTTCTGCTGATTCTTCTTCATGAGTGTTTTATTGTATCTGTTTCCTCACCCTAATTTTTGTTTCAATTCCTCTTGCTCTTTAAGTCACTGTGTCTCTGGTCTAAAGTTTTAATTAGTTCTTTTGGTACGGGACCAGAAGGATGAGACGATTGGAGAGCAAGAAGGGAAAAGAGTTTTAAAAAAAGAAAGAAAAAAGGGAAAGAAGAGGGGGTAAGTAAAAGGAAATATTGACAAAAAGAAGAGAGGCACTGAAAGAAGGAGACAGGAGTAGTATAGGTGTATAGGAGGGTACTTTGACCCAACCTTAAAAACCCCCAACCTTTGGGGGTGCCCAGTTGGGTGGTTCCTTTGATGTCAGCAGCTCTTTGCCAGCCTGATCAGACACAGTACCCTACCTCCACCAGGTAGAGAGGAAAGACAAAAATTAATTAAACCCAAACAAACAAACAAAAACCCTTACAGGATAAAATTTTGGGGAAAAAACACATAATTGGGGCAGAAACACTAGCAAAAATGAAGTTCTAATTGTTAAAGAAGGCCAAAATGGAAGATTGTATTTAAACTAGAAAAGTGAAGAAAAAAGAGAAAAGAAGGAAAAAAAAGAGATATGTAGAGGAAAAATGTTGAAATTAAGAAAAAACAACAGCAGCAACAACAACAAAAAAAACCCCAAAACCAAAAAACTCAAAACAGTGTACATATCTTGCTGAATATTGTCTGGGCAATAGGTGATCTCCTGAGGTATGAGATGTTAATCACAATGTTGATACAGCTGTAGATGGAGACTGGAGGCCTCTGTTGATTTCTCAGACCCCACAGGCTTGGGAACCCAAATGTCTCCTCAACCTGCTTAAAAGACACTCCAAACTGTGAAACTTGGCTAAGAAGAAACTTTCCAAGGAAAGCACTTATCACTGGGATCTCTCCTGGTGTACCTGCCTGCTTATCCAGTGCACCAAAACCGGTTTCACTCTATGCCCCTGACGGCCACTCTATAATCTGCCAAACACTTAGATCTCCACTCTTCCCTAGGGTCTCAGTCCCCGCCTTTGGGCAGCTCAGTCAGTAGGTTACTTGCCCAAGGTCTCCTGACCAACCCTGCACTGCAACATGCAGGAGCAGCACCCCCACAGTGGCTGTGTGGGCAACCCACAGAAAGATATTAGCTCCTTTCCGGCTCAGTGGCTCAGTGCAGGGCCCCAGATAACGTCCAAAGTCGTCTGCACACCTGCCCAAGATGTCCCAAGGCAGTTCAATCAAGTGCCTAAGTCCAAAAAAACCAAAACAGCCCACAGGTGAGGCTTTTCTGCTTGTAGTCTCACTGTTGCTATGGTTACAGCTGCATAGCCCCCTACTGAACAAACACACCTACTACTTGCCAGTTTTGGACTGCTTTTGTCTTCCTTGTGGGATCCAGAAGTCTCTTGCTGACTCCCTGTGTCACCAAAGGGAAGTTTCTGGGCAGATCCCACCAGCCAGAGATGCCTGGAGTCTTCTCTCCCCAATCTCACTGAGCCCTGTTACACAGAAGCTGTTACTCAGCTGCCATCTTGCTCCAGAAACCATTTGCTGAACTTGGAGGTCTCCCTTGAGGATCCCCTTTCAAAGAAGGACATGCTCCCAGACTCAGTGGTAGCGTCAAGCCAGCAGCCTTCCGCTATCAGCTCCTCCACAGTTGGCCTCAGCTGCACAGACTACACTGGGTTACTGCTCTCAAGGGTGGCAGCTCATACCCGACTCATTTTTTATTATACTCCCCATTGGATGGAGGATGGGTTGGAAGGAGGTAAAAGCTAGGAGACAGGTTAAGAAGCTATTGCCTTGGTTCAGGAGAGAGATGATTGCAATGTGGTACCAATGGCAAAAGAGTTGAAGGGAACTGAGTGGAATTATAGGAAGGTAAAGGGACAGACATGTTAAGAAGGACTTGTGAGGGGCTGTGATACCCCAGACTGAGATGGGTAAGCTTGAGAAAGCAGGAATTTAGGGAGAGGGAAAGAGATAAGAGATTGATTTTAAATTAAGTTTGCAATGCTTTGAAACATCAAAGCGGAAGTTGTCAAGAAGGCAGTTGGATATACAAATTCAAAATTGGATATTCAATAAAATCTTACTGTACATCTGAAAGTTATAAATCATATTTGCTTTCATTTATGAATTTTTATTCAACAAATAGTAGTTACAAAACAAATTATGCACTGAGCACTGACATTTTTGTGACAGTGAACCATTTTAATTGGCTTTTTTTCCTTATTATGAAAGTGATGTTACATCTTGCATGTATAACATTGGCTGTATGATATATTCTACCTACCATATGGCTGTACATAATTTATTTAATCTTTTTCTTTGTTTTTTGTAATTGTTGAACATTTTAAATAATGAAATTTAATGGATATTTTTGTACATAAATTTACATCTGAATTTTGTTTGTTTGTTTTTTGGTTTATATTTTTGAGATAGTCATACTCTGTTGCCCCAGGCTAGAGTGCTGTGGCATCAACCTAGCTCACAGCAACCTCAGACTCCTGGGTCCAGGTGATTCTCCTGCCTTAGCCTCCTGAGTAGCTGGGACTACATGGCCTGCCACCACACTTGGCTAATTTTTCTATTTTTAGTAGAGATGGGGGTCTTGCTCTTGCTCAGGCTGATCTCGAACTCCTGAACACAAGCAGTCCACCTACTTCAGCCTCCCAGAGTGCTAGGATTATAGGTGTGAACTATTGCACTCACCTGGCTTACCCAACAGAACTCCATGCTTCACCAGCCAGAACCCTCCCTTCCATCCCCTGTGATCCTCTTCTCTCCTGATCAGCCTCTGAAGTCCCTACGGAGGTGCTTCTTACATGTTTTCTCCTTGTGGCTCTTTTCTACCACTCCCTGCTGGGACCTTGGAAATTGGGGCTCTGATTCAGACTTTGCAGCTTGCCTCTCAGTGTCTTACGCAGACTTTGCTGATATAATTCTTTGATACCCTCTCTGTTAAGTCCTAAACTGGCTACCAAAGTACTGAGAATTTTGTTTAGAAGTCTTTCCTTATTTGTACATTATATTTATTCTTTTGATCTATAATATTTAGGTTAAATTTCATATACATTCCACTTTTCTGTGTGGTATGAGATATGAATCATTTAATTTTTCTCTGTATCATCAATTTTCTTGACTTGGATGTTAACTTGTCCTTGGCTCCTTTGTGGTGCCACTTTTATTACATATTAAATTTCCATTTGTATGCAGTTTAGTTTATCTTTAAACTATCTATTCTGTTCTGTGAATCTATCTGACTGTGCTTGCAGCAATGTATTTTAAAAAATTATTGCTAAGGCTTTATACTATGTGTTTTGTTGTGTTTTTGTTTTTGTTTTTGCAATTTTTCACCGAGGCTGGGTTTGAACCTGCTACCTCCGGCATATGGGGCTAGCACCCCACCTCTTTGAGCCACAGGCACCACCCGCTTTATACTATGTTTTTAAAACTGGTAGGACAAGTCCCTCTTTGTGATAGTCTTTTGGATGTGTCAACTTGGCTAGTTATTCAAGCAAAACTAATCTAGGTGTGGCTGTGAGAGTATTTTGCAGATGTGATTAAAGTCCATTCATATGTTAGCTTTAAGTAAGGGAAATTATCCCTGGATAAACTGGGTGGGACTGATTCAATCGGTTTAATGGCCTAGAAAGCAGAGCTGGGGCTTCCCTGAAGAAATTAGCCGTGTAGACCAGTGCTTCAGCCTATGCCTAAGAGTTTCAACCTATCCTTCCTGACATCTTCACTATGGATTTCAGACTTTGGGGGGCAACCCCCACAAATGTGTGAGCCAATTTCTTGCAATAACTCTCTTAATAAATATATCTCCCAATATGTACACAATGGAATATTATGCAGCCTTAAAGAAAGATGGAGACTTTACCTCTTTCGTGTTTACATGGATAGAGCTAGAACATATTCTTCTTAGTAAAGTATCTTCAAGAATGGAAGAAAAAGTATCCGATGTACTCAACCCTACTATGAAACTAATTTATGGCTTTCACATGAAAGCTATAACCCAGTTATAACCCAAGAATAGGGGGAAGGGGGAAAGGGTGAGGAGGGAGGGTGATTGGTGGGATTACACCTGTGGTGCATCTTATAAGGGTATATGTGAAACTTAGTAAATGTAGAGTGTAAATGTCTTAACACAATAACTAAGAAAATGCCAGGAAGGCTATGTTAACCAGTGTGATGAAAATGTGTCAAATGGTCTATAAAACCAGTGTATGGTGCCCCATGATCGCATTAATGTACACAGCTATGATTTAATAATAAATAAATAAATAAATAAAATAAAAAAAGAAATGTAGAGGAACATATAGAAATGTGACAAGCACTAATGGTTTTGGTCTTGGCCACTATTTCCATTTCTTCAATGTCATTTTTCTCTTCCCATCCCTTAAAAGACTGAAAGAACAGACCACAGTCAGGGTGCCTCCATGTACTTCAGGTTTGGCCAGTGCTTTGAAAGGTGAGAATATGGATACTAAATTGAATACTGTATAAGATTTCAAATATCAAACTGGTGTAGATTGGACCGCAATTTTTTGAAACAGAATTTCACTCTGTTGCCATGGGTAGAGTACCGTGGTGGCATCATAGCTGACAGCACCTTCAACCTCTTGGGCTTAAGCAATTCTTCTGCCTCAGCCTCCTGAGTAGCTGGAACTGCAGGTACCCACCAGCATGTCTGGCTAGTTTTTCTATTTTTAGTAGAAATGGCATCTTGTTCTTCCTCAAGCTGGTCTTGAACTTGTGAGCTCAAGCAATCCACCCTCCTCCCAGAGTGCTAGGATTACAGGTATGAGCCACCACACTCAGCCTGGACTAGATTTTTTAATATTCAAAGGGATCAGAAATCTATGTGATCTACCCAACATATCGTTAAGGACCAGGAAAGGAAGATTTAACAAAATATACCTAAAAGTATTGATTGGGAAAAAAATAAAACCATTTAAATTTTGTACCAAATTGGGTTCAAGATTGTCCAATATAAAGGCTAGGTTAGTTCACAGAATAATATCATTAGTTATAAATAAAAGTATGAAACATTTTATTGTTAAATTTCAGTGACATAAGGAAAGAAAAACTAATAAAACTATTCTTTAGTCTTTGAATAAGCTTAAACAATGCCTTTACTTCAGTTTAGATAACAGAAAAGGGAAGTTAATCACATTTTAAATTAAAGTAAAAAACAGAGTGTCTAAAAATAATTGAAGCTTGGTAAATAACTGTCTGCTGAGAGTGCTGTGAAACTCTGAAATTAGATTAATGTGGTTCATCTCCCTTGAGTATTGTAGTGAGTGTGAATCAGCCCTAATAATAAAGTACATTACATATGAACAAAGTAAACACCTTTTGATGTACACTCAGTGACCCACTGAGTCGAGTTTTCAAATTGTCATAAATTCTCATCCCTGGTTTTACTTTCTAGGATTTTGAGCATGAAACATTATTATGACTCAAACACAGAGTTTTAGTAATATATGTTTGTGGATAATTAAAAATAACTCTTCCTCTATGGAAAAATCCTTTAGGTATAAAGAAAGTGTTTCTGATAATGTTCAGAAGGCTAAAATATGCCTTATATTTCATCTCAACTCTCTTCTCTTAAAGTTTCCCACTGCTTTGGGAAATATGCTTTGTTTTTAAGATCTCCTGAGAAAAAGATTTAAACTTTCTGCTGTTTAACCACATCTAAGCTTGTACGTTATTAATTACATGGAACATTCTTTATTATATATTTCTTAAAGCTAAGCCTATTGCAGTCTTACAATTTTTTAACTTATTTGTATACTTTTGAATACATAATTGATTTAAAATCCCTTTCCCTTCTGAAAGACACCAAGTTTTATTTGGTACATAGTAACAAATTGTTGGGATCTAAAATAATGTTTGGATTAGAAATATACTTATCACATGATTTTAAATTTGAAAAAATTCTATAAGAATGTCTATGGCATCATTTAAGAGAGCTTAAAGAATTTTGAAAATTACTTGGTTAGTGGCAGAGTTGGGAAACAACTAATTTTCAGGCCAGTAATTTGTGCCTTATATTGTAATTTCTGTATTTTGTATACTTCTTTATCCACACAGTGGATGGAAAAGCTGATTTAGAGTCCAAGCATGTGGGATTAATGCAATAACTAAAAAGTACTATGGAAAAATTGCTGAGAGGGCATAGACAAAGTAAAATCCAAGTTATTGCTTATAATTATATACTAATGTGTTTGATTATTTGACTAATATCTGATTTACCCACTAAATTGTAAGCCCAAGGAATCATTAATTATATTTTAATAATAGGCATACAGTTGTTCTTTTAAAAGAGATATTTAATTTGGAAACTTATCATTTATCTTTAAGTACTTTCTCTCAGAAATGTTAATGTATTGGCAACTTTACAGATGATTTTCAAGGTCTGAAATTTGTGAATTTTATGAATCTTTTTTTTTTTTTATTGTTGGGGATTCATTGAGGGTACAACAAGCCAGGTTACACTGATTGCATTTGTTAGGTAAAGTCCCTCTTGCAATCATGTCTTGCCCCCAGAAGATGTGGCACACACCAAGGCCCCACCTCTTCCCTCCTTCCCTCTCTCTGCTATTCCTTCCCCCCCCCAATTTCGTTAATTGTCCTCATATTAAAAATTGAGTGCATAGGATTGATGCTTCTCCGTTCTTGTGATGCTTTACTAAGAATAATGTCTTCCACTTCCATCCAGGTTAATACAAAGGATGTAAAGTCTCCATTTTTTTTTAATAGCCAAATAGTATTCCATGGTATACATATACCACAGCTTGTTAATCCATTCCTGGGTTGGTGGGCATTTAGGCTGTTTCCACATTTTGGCAATTGTAAATTGAGCTGCAATAAACAGTCTAGTACAAGTGTCCTTATGATAAAATAATTTTTTCCTTCTGGGTAGATGCCCAGTAATGGGATTGCAGGATCAAAGGGGAGGTCTAGCTTGAGTGCTTTGAGGTTTCTCCACACTTCCTTCCAGAAAGGTACTAGTTTGCAGTCCCACCAGCAGTGTAAAAGTGTTTCCTTCTCTCCATATCCACGCCAGCATCTGCAGTTTTGAGATTTTGTGATGTGGGCCATTCTCACTGGGGTTATATGGTATCTCAGGGTGGTTTTGATTTGGATTTCTCTAATAGATAGGGATGATGAACATTTTTTCATATGTTTGTTAGCCATTCATCTGTCTTTTTTACAGAAGGTTCTATTCATGTCTCTTGCCCATTGATATATGGGGTTGTTGGCTTTTTTCATGTGGATTAATTTGAGTTCTATATAGATCCTAGTTATCAAGCTTTTGTCTGATTCAAAATATGCAAATATCCTTTCCCATTGTGTAGGTTGTCTCTTTGCTTTGGTTGTCTCCTTAGCTGTACAGAAGCTTTTCAGTTTAATGAAGTCCCA